>NAOQ01000182.1:82150-110624 GCA_002751075.1 Ichthyophonus hoferi | reverse complement strand
CACACCATATAGTGATATCCCCAACATTCTAGATCCCAGGAACAACAAGGAAGCCTTATAGGCACATGGAAAGATGCACTGAATCAAGGCCATGAGCATAGAACTATCTGCTATAAATGAATATGGAACCTGGACTCTAGTACCAAGACCAAAAGGCACCCATGTACTCCAATCATTATGGCACCTTCACAGGAAACAAGATGCCTCCAGACAAATAAAATTGATAATGAAGCTTGAGTTCCGCAATGGGGGAGAGTTTAGGTTTATTGGTCCTGTTGGTGGGTATAATTTTACTGAAGTTAGGGGATTTTAAGTTAAGTGAGCATTCCTTTATAGTATGATTTACAGAATAGTCCCTGTGATAGGAGCAAATATTTGTAGAGCAGTTCAAATTTCTTCTTCCCTCATGTTGGAGGTTGAGATTCTCCCATTTTGAGAGTGATAAGGAGGGTTGCTAGTGGAGGTTGTTGATGTTCTCCTGGATGTAGACTTGGCCAGGTATCTTGAAGAGTAGCTCATATTGTTTAAAATATTGTACCACCTCCATGCAGGTGGAAATTGGGATTTTGTAAAGGAAAATATGTAATAAAATCCCAAGTACATTGTTGATAATGATGACATGTGACATCTTGTAGGTTCCACTGGTTAGGGAAAATGTCAAGATTTTGTAGCGGATCATGGCAGATGATTCCAGTTCATTGTGGACAGCTGTGAAGTGGATTAATTCATCATTGACTGCCCTATCGGCATCTGTGCTGGATTGGCTGTAGGTCAAGGTGAGTTTCAGGATTTTATTGTAGATGAACTCTTGATGTTCTCTCCTTTGGCTTAGTGTATTGTCATATGTGACCGTTGATGGGCATGTTGAACAAGTGCCTGACTTGCGACTCATGTGGGAAGATGTACTGTGGGCCATATGCTGAATTGTCTCTGGTGGTATCAGAGGGAAGTGTAGTAAAACAATCAATGAGATTTTAGTGCATACCGAACATTAAAAGATCATTGCAATAATCATTGATTGGGTAGGTATCTGCCATGCAGTGGTGGAATTCCTTAGGTTTAGTTAGTATGTTGGGTACCATTATAGGAAGGTCATTGATAAGTGTGCAGGCAGGTTCATAATCTGTCCCATAAGTGGGTCCTAGGTCATCTGTTCTCCTGTGAAAAGGAGTTGTGAAGGGCATGCTGCATGCCAGGAATCATGGAAGTGTTGTTGGAAGTATATAGGTCCAAGGTATGTGGGTCCAAGGTGTAGTTATGTTGTGAGGGAAATGGCTTTCCCCATTCTCTGATGACCGTTTTGGTAAGTGTTCTGGATTTGCTCATGTGGCTTTGGTGAGCTTGTTTATGCAGTTTGTGAGCTGCTGTCTCGGGTGTGGAAGCTTCTCCACTAGCTTATGGATGGTAAAGGGAGTGTCACTTGGTATTTCTTGTGGCATCAGAGTTGATTATGAGTTGGTGAGGAGACCCCTGGGGATCTGTGGGAGAGGTTCATCTAAAGGTTCTAGCATGGTGGTAGACCATGGCAGATCTGGCTGCAAGTGTGATCTCCTTGCCGCAGGGGAAGCATGACCTGAGCCCATAGCCCTATTAAAAGCCATTGTTTGTTTGCTTTATAAAGTTTTGATATAGTTTTGTTACTAATAAATGCTTGTTGCTCTAAGATTTTTGTGCAATCCTTTAGCTTGATAATTCCCCCCATTTATTATTTGTGTTGCTACCTTTTTATCTGCGCAACATGTGTTGATCAAAAGGGTTTCCCCGGCATACCCATCAATGATACCAAAAAATTCTATAAGATATTTAATGAAAGCCACTAAAATTTTCTATTCTCATTGAATTAATCTAATGTTCCCACAACTTAAGTAATTTGCACATTATTCAATTAACTCATTGAGCAAATGCTTATATTATATTTATTGACTAATAAAATACCCTTAGTTAATAATACTATGCTCTTGACTACTTACTTGACCAGTTATTTAGATTATTTTTGTTACCTGAACTTTGAATAAGTCTATGTATCAGTTGGAATTGCATGTGCATGTATTTTGTGTATGTGATCTGACAATCCTACTTTTAACATTATTGTTATTATTATTATTATAACAATGTTAATATCTGGTTTCACTAGCAGAATTGGGCTACTTGAAGAGGTATAGATTATTTTAGTAGGGCTGGCCAATAAGAATGGTGCAACTGTTACGTGTGACCATCGCTTGATTGGCTGAGAAGGTAGTGACAACATCCAGCCCATGAAGAGCAGCAGAAATAGAAAATAAATTGATCAAAGCTGATTGCACATAAAGCTCTGGCTTTATAGCAATAATTTGTGTGGTCAGATGTGACCTTAACATTGTTTTTCCTGTCAACATTGCTACAGTCTGGTTACCATCAGCTATGGTGATTGGAATGTTTACAGGAGTGCTTTCCATAAAGGCTGCTAGTGTTGAGCAGTGCATGCTGGTGCCAGAGTCTATCATTTAAACCCCCACCATTTCACTAGCACATGCAGGTTTGGTTGCTACAGCATTAGGTTTTCCAAAGGGAAGTTTAATGATAGACTCTGGCACCAGCATGCACTGCTCAACACTGGCAGCCTTTATGGAAAGCACTCCTGTAAACATTCCAATCACCATAGCTGATGGTAACCAGACTGTAGCAATGCTGACAGGAAAAACAATGTTAAGGTCACATTTGACCACACAAATCATTGCTTTAAAACTAGTGCTCTGCGTGGGCTGTATGTCATCACTACCTTCTCAGCCAATCAAGTAATTGTTGCACTTAATGGTTGCACCATTCTTATTGGCCACCCCTGCCAACATGATCTATACCTCCTCAATGCCAACATTTTCTTTCCACGCACCTCCCCAAGTAGCCCAATTCTGGTAGCAAAACTAAAATTAACAACGCTAACAACATTGGGACTACAGAGATGTGATTGAGAGGACAGACAATAGCTTGGAACTGCTGGCCAGACTAAGTGCATAGAAATCATATTGAGACTACAGCGATAGTGCTCAGATGACAGACAGCAGCCTTTAGTTTGCTGCACAAATAAGGTCCAGTCTCCTCCAAGCAAGAAACTTAAGATTACAGAGAATAAGATCCATATATTAATATATATCTGTACATTGCTCGATAGATGGTAAACTGTCTTTGTCCCTACCCTATCTTATCCTTCTACAGAGATAGGATTGGGTCTACTCGGGTGGGCTTCACACTACAGACAATATCTTGGGGAATACAAACAGTCATATAAGTTTTATAGAGATAGGATTGAGACTATAGAGAAGAGCTATGTTTGTAGTGCAAGTGTGTAAGTACTGTATTGCTTTGGGTGGCAGCTAAAAATCAAAGCTGCAGACGCCACTCTGGCTGGATTGTTGTCCGTTTTAGCTGTTTTTTTATTGCTAAAAATGCTCATTATATATCATGTATCATATATCATCTATTGTATTGTTGGCCTTCTGGTGTAGCACAACAAGATTTATCTGACTACAGACAGCAACATTTAGTCTGCTACAAAAAATAACATTCATATATTAATATATACTTGTACATTACTTGATAGCAAACCTTATCTCTTCCTACCATATTGTACCTTATATATATATTGATATTGGGACTATGGAGTTGCAAATACATACACAAATACATGTACGCAGATATAAGTATATATAATCAAGCATACATGCATACCTACACCTTAAAGATATTTTTGTTTTAAAAGTTGCACACAATCATCTGACATTTAGTCTCCTTTATTATATATATATTATATAAAGTTAAATTTAAAGTAACCCAATCATATAACCGTAATAATATAATATAATATAATATCACACCTGATATATCTTCTACTACCCCTTGTTTTTATACATACGCACATATAGAACAATCATAAATGCTAATTAGCTCTTAGGGTTTTACCAATAACGAAAGGTAATATGATTGACTTATAAAAATTTAAACTTAGCAGGAAAGTGCATATATATTATAATGCATTGGTTGTACTTTAGGGGTAGGGTAGTAGTAGTCAGTAATATTATAAAGGTTTGGAGTCTTTTAGGCTAGGTTTAGGAGTTATCCTATCAATGTCATCAAAGTACAGCCACAGGCTAGGGAGGTCCTCGGCACTGCATAGAGAGGTATAAGCAGGTATATGTAGTATGTAGTATGTGTATATGTAGGTATATATGCATCTATGTATAGGTATGGGTAGATAGTACATATATTTATATACATGTATGTTGCCATAATCATAATAGTTAATAAAACCCTGGTCTCCTCATATAGTAATATATTCGGTAGTAGGTATGATATGTGTATGTATATATGTCTATATATGGGTATGTGGAGGGTGGGAAAGAGGTAGGTATGTAGGTATGTAGGTATGTATATAATATATTATAAATTATAAAATTAGGTTTTAAAATAACTTTAAAAATCATACCTATATTTTTATATAAAATATACATACATATATATAGAAATGTATAAAATAAAATACAGGTTTAAAAAATAATATAGAAATAATAGTGGTTATAAATCACTTACCCTGCTTGAATGACCTCCATCCTATATGAAGTAATAATGACGTAGGGTGGGGGGGGCAGATATTAATATATTTATATTGTGGGTATGTAATAGGATAGGATTATTATTACTATTACTACTATTATTATTATTATTATTATTATTATTATTATTATGACTATTATGTAATATAATTGACATATATAGGTAGATACAGGCAGAGATAGGCAGAGTTGTTATATATGCACGCATACATAAACGTACGTAATGTCATACTCTTACCGACCAATCATATTTCTTTGCGTATTACCTTTTATGGAGAATATCCAAACTAGTCTGCATCTTGTCTAACATCTAGGGTGAAAGAGAGAGAGAGAGAGAGAGAGAGAGAGAGAGAGAGAAAGTGTACAATGAGATTAAATATATATAAATTTTAAATAAATTCTACCTATTAAACACACAGAGAGAGGGAGTACCACCCTACCTGGGACGTATTGTTGATAACTGCATCCATGGCGGCAAAGTCCTTGGCACTCTTCATTAATATCTACAGATATAGTAGGATATGGTAGAATATAGCAGGATATAGTAGGGTATGATGGGGTATAGTAGAATATAGTAAGATATGGTCGGATAGGATAGGATATAGTAGGATATGGTAGAATATGGTAGAATAGGATAGAGTATAGTAGGATATAGCAGGATACTATAAAATATAGTAAGATATAGTAGAATATGATAAAATAGAATAGGGTATAGTAAGATATAATAGGATATAGTAGGATAACAGAATAATAGTGTATAGTAAATAGAAATTTCTAATATATATATCTCTCTCTACTAATAATAATTATCAAGCATGATCCAAACAACTATACAAACCTCTATATAACACATAAAAGAGAGAGGAAGAGGAAGCGGAAAAAAAAAGAGAAAGAAAAAAAAAAAAAAAATAGATAACAAGAACTTGCCGTTTTCTATAGTGTATTTTATTACTATACTATACTGTACTATACCCACCTCTTCACTTCCCGACCCTTTACATATCTGATTAGCCACACTCCCACATTGTTCTATATTTATCTTCCCATTGTCAGTAAGTTGTCGCTTTATATTAATACTGAGATTGGCAGTTGATTTATTGGACATGTTTCTGTTGCTATGACAGTAATGTAGTTTTGAAGTTTATTATGTCAAAGCTGTCAACGATATTAATAATCTCTACTGTTTTTATTTTGCTATATTGTTGTGTTAATATGTCAATAATAGTTATCTTGATTATATAGATACCTACACCGATTAAAACTTTCTCTTTCTCTTAAAACTATACTAAACTTGATATAAAAATGCTACATAAAGTCATGTTAAAGCGTGTAAATATTTTCTCCCTTTCTTTCCATAGGAATAATAGAATATGAATGTATTATATATTGTATAATATATCATATAATATATATATATATATAGTATAATAAACAAGTTGTGTGTGTAGATAGGGTAGGATACTATAGTATACAATGTGTTATATTATGAACGTATATCTATCTACCTTCATGATATATAGTAATATAAATAATAATAAAATAATAATATTAGTCTAGTCTATAAATGGCTATAGATTCGTTATCACTATTGGCTTATATTTAAATACAAAATATGCGATCACATATTTTTCCCTTTTTAAGACTTTAATCGTACATTTAGAGATAATGCAGAAATTAACTTTTTTTAGGTTATAATTGTGCATTTTATCATATAATATTGTATGCTATTTAATCCACATATATGTAGTATTATATATTATATAAGCTATATATTATCATAAAACATTGTCTACATATACTACCATGCAATATTACCATACCATCGTGCTATGCTATATACTATTAATTTTGTAATACTATTTACTATATAATGTATATACGTCATCATGGGATATTATAGACTATATAATCTATATGTACTATCATATAATTATTATATGATATAATCAACATTGACTATTACGTAATAATCTAGGGTTCTGAAGTATTCTATCTATAAAATGCTATATCTGGAAAACATAAAAAGGTTCTGTAATGATACTGAATTAAGGCTATACAGTTTTTATCTTAAATTTGCTGCTTACAACAGCCGACTCTCACCCTGAACATGGATGAGATAATTACTACACAGACTGAGATCGACCATACTAACTACACCATAATTACATAATAAGTGCAGCAGAGAAAGAGAAATAATAGTTACAAATAATGTTTTTTGTCACTAATACTACATAGGCTACAATGAACAATATATACATATACAACTGCATGCACCAAAAGCACTTCATATGCCTGTAATTATAGGCTAATATGCAATTATATATACATATATAACTCTGTAGAGACCAATTAATTAAGGATATTAAATCGTCTACATTAATTCCCTTTATCTTGAATTAACCATTATAACAAACCAATTATAAGCACTTACTTGGTTTAATTAATGCATTAAAACATTTTTTAGAAAATAAGGCCTTGAAGGTTATACATGACTGGTAAAAATATCTATTGGTTTAGTTAGTATAACATAAACCATCATTTTATTTTAAAAATATCCTAAAGACAAGCTACTATAGATACTAACCTCCATTAAGCCCCTCCGAAAGTAAATAACAATTTAACCTATTTTAAAAACAGCAACCCATTGGTTACTATAATATAGTTTTTTCATATAAAATCAGTCCGAGTTTTTCTCAACACCATTATTTTTTTTCAAAAATATTCTAAAGATAATACACTTGAACGATTGATAGTAGTTTCAATTAAAAATTACTCAGTACTTTTAAAAGTAAATAAGCAACAAATTTAGGCTATTTTAAAGACACTAACCCATGGGTTAAATTAATATAAAATAGTCCCTTCATACAAAGCCAGTCCGAGTCTTTCGCATCCCTCTCCCCTTCTTACGAGTCCCTCTCCCTCTCCCCTGTGTATGCTGTCTATAATACATGTCTAGGGCTTGGGCCTGCTGTTGTACATTGACATCTCCCCCTAACCCCATGGTAGTAATATCTGCAGTGCCAGGGTTAAGGTTGGGGTCAGGGTAGATAGGAGGGGGTCCAACTGGGGGGTAGAGGGAGGCAGAGCTGGGCGTGTAATAGCTGTATTCGGGCTGGAAGGTATCGGCCTGGTATGTGTCAGGCTGGTATGTGTCAGGCTGGTATGTGTCAGGCTGGAATGTATCAGGCTGTGCAGGAAGGGAGAGGGAGAGGGAGAGGTGGGTATAGGATGATGATAATGATAGTAATAGGAAGAGCAATGGAAATGACAGAAATGTTAATAGTAATAGGAATATTAGTAAGAATAGGGTTGGTTAGAGTTATAGCAATAGTAACAAAAATAAATAAATAATAATAATAATAATAACGAATACTGCTACTACAACAGCAACAACCAGGGTAATACTACTACTACATACACCTACCGACGATTGACATACAATAACCCGCTCTTTACGATTCTCTCTATTTAACCAATAGAGAACTATTCCACTGGCGATCAATATAAGGATCCCAGCCAGAATCCAATACCAATTAGCGCGTAGCACTGCTAGTATCTGATTGACCATGAATAATTAGTAGACTAATTAAAGGTGAAATAGTTTAATTTTAATTAAAGAATCCGGTTGGTATATATACGTATAAAGCTGTGGTACGTTTATGGCAATAGATTGAAGGAAAATTATACCTAGATTGTGTATATATAGTATAATATATATTAAATACATAAATAATATACATATAGTATACATAGAGTATACATTTACTATGCTCTATATACAATACTATACTATACTATACTATACTCTACGATACTGCCTCCTATACCTTACTACACTACCCTACCTTATACTCTATTCTAGTATATACTATATCCTATATCCTACTATACTATCCTATCCTATAATCTACTATACTATATACTATACTTTACTATGCCATATTATACTATACTATACTATCCTATCCTATAATCTACTATACTATATTATAATCTACTATACTATACTATAATCTACTATACTATATACTACACTCTACTATACTTTACAATATTATACTCTACTTTACTATACTACATACTATACTCACTCTCTCGGTAAATTTCTGAGCAAAGAATGGATTCAAATCCTTCACATCATCGATAGTCATGTTCTTAATGCTAATACACTCTCCTACAGCATTGCATCTCCCTTCCCCTTGCAGACAACTGAATCCTCCTATAGGGTCAGAGAGTTCAAGTTTAATTTTGTTAGTTTGTTTTAAATGAAGTTATGACGGATATTAGGGGTCCAGTTGGGCTAGTGTACTGTACTGTATTGTATTGTATTGTATTGTATTGTATTGTATTGTATTGTATTGTATTGTATTGTATTGTATCGTATTGTATTGTATTGTATTGTATTGTATTGTATTGTATTGTATTGGATTTTATTGTATTGTATTGTATTGTATTGTATTGTATTGTATTGTATTGTATTGTATTGTATTGTATTATACCATACAATACCTTATTATTTCATACTGGTATAATATATCGCATAGTACCACTATAAACCATACAATAGCATTCTCTATAATAATCTACTATAGCATATAATACCGTACTATATCTGAATATAGCCTACCATGGAGCACTATATTATAATATTATAGAACACTATACACTACTATATCAAAATATAACTTACTATATAATACTATATCATAGTACACTGTACAATACCCTACCTTATTATGCGCTAAAATATTATGCCATACAATAGCACCCATGCTAAAAGTATAACTATATTATAGTATAGTGTAACAGATAATACTCACCTACAATACCAAACCATATGCCAATATATCACACAATGTAACTGAGGGCTAGAGTATCTAATTTTCATTTTAATATCCTGTAGAACCCCCTCTTCCCACAATTTTATAGGATATTATCGCATATTTTTACCAATTTCTGAGGAATATAGCTATCAATTAGTGATTAATGATTGGTAATTACTAGTTAATCTAAATAAACTTTTCTATTGGTAAGCTATCATATAAGATAAAACCTTGCACCCAATTGTAATTGGCGGACGAAAATTAAAAGATCATTTAGACCAATAAAATGGATGTCTTACAAATATATTATTATATGATACCCAGTAATAAAAGGTTTTACCTGGATAGTAGGCTGCTTTTACTGTAGGATCTGTGGCATTTCTAACGACTGTCGAAATGCATTGCCCGTCTGATTGGGAGAAGGGTGTAGAGGAGACAAGAGGGCCAATAAGGAAAGAGAAAGTTGAAAGTAATGGGAATAAGAAAATGTAATTGTTATTAATAAATTGATTTAATGAATTAATGAGTGGCCTTAATATTCCATAATGAAGGATTTGATAGGATTAATGGGATAGGAGATGATATTATATTATATTATATTATAGTAATTAGTAATTAGTAATTATAAAAACCAATAACAGTAATTACTAATAACCACTTCTAAAATTAACACACTAACCGTTACTACCTATAGGAGTCTCTTAATAGAAACCAATCAATGCACACACCTTTCTTATAAAATCTGCACACAGAGTCACAATAATAATACTAACATTAAAACAATAAAATATAAATAATAATAATAAAGCAATAATCAAACATAGTAATTATTAATTGGCAGTCAAATAATAATTAATAGCGGCAATAGGCAATGGCCAGGCAAACCTACCAAACATGCAGAAGACGGTACACTCGGCACTGCTGTTAGTGGGACTAGTACACACCGTGGTATTGTACAGCCTACACACTGAGTCCTTGGGCGTGGTCCCACACACCCCCCTGGGCGTGCACAGAAAGGCGTCATTTAAGCAGGTCGACGTGATTGGTTTAGGAGCACTGTTTGGGCAGTTTTCACTAGTTCCTGTACATCGGGCTAGAGGGAGAGAACGGGGAGGAGGAAGGGGAAAAGGAGGGGAATGGTTGGTCTTAATTAATGCTAATGCTTAGCATTTAATACTATTCATTGTTAATTGATATTAATGATTAATCATTAGTGCTAATGACTACAAATTAATAATACTAATTACTATTTTATACTAACTAATATGGCATACTGCTAATTACTATTTAGTACTAATTACTAAGTAATACTGCTAATTACTGTTTAGTACTAATTAATAAGTAATAATGCTAATTACTGTTTAGTATTAAATTAATTACTAAGTAATACTGCTAATTTCTGTTTAGTATTAATTACTAGGCAATACTGCTAATTACTGTTTAGTATTAATTACTAAGTGATACTGCTAATTACTGCTTAGTACTAATTACTAAGTAATACTGCTAATTACTGTTTAGTACTAATTCCTAAGTAATACGGCTAATTACTGCTTAGTACTAATTACTAAGTAATATTGCTAATTACTGTTTAGTACTAATTACTAGGCAATACTGCTAATTACTGTTTAGTATAATTACTAAGTAATACTGCTAATTGCTGTTTAATACTAACAATTGCCATACAGGAAAAATACATTCTGGTAACACTACTAATAATAAGATAAAGCCGAATGTAGTCCAAAAAATAAACTAAAATATATTGCAATAAAATATAATCCAATAAAATAACGAAAAAAAAAAAAAGACAAAAAACAAATGAATACTAAACAGTAAAAATAAAATAAAACAATAAGAATACAATAACAATAACAATATAATAACAATAGGAATAAACACAACCCCAACCCATCCTATCCTATCCTATCCTTTGCCCTCCTCTCCTCTTCTCCTCCTTACCCTCCAATAAGCATCCAGTCTCAAATCTACACACACTGGTAGCATTAGCATAGGTGCACTGATTGGTACAACAGCCACCAACCAAAGGACTGCAAGTGCCCACAATGTGGCATTCGGTATCACAACAACTACCCTCTACACATTCCAACCCACAGTCACACTCTTCCTCATTCTCTCGCACCCCGTTACCACACCGTGCTTCAGGGAAGGCTGAGGGCAGGCATTGGTCATTGGTCAATGTATGTGTTAACTTTTAATTAATTTTTAAATATATATCTGTATTGGTTTATATAGTTTAGTTAATATTTATCTGTGCTTTTATTATTATATATAATATCAACATATGTTTTTATATATTTGCATATATATATCAGTATATATCCTAGTATATATGCTCTGCCAATAACATTTTTTCTCATTCTCTCTCACCCAATTACCGACCATGACCCCAAGGAAGGCTAATTAGATTGGTACATGGAGAAATTAGATAGTGTGTTAAAATTTAAATGCTTATGTATACTGGTCAAAGTAGCCTCTGCTATATTTGACTATATACATAGGTATATAGAGTGTTATACTTTTGCATATTTTCATATATTTTACTAAATTGTTATTTAGTTTCATATAATTGTCTATATATTTATATATATTTACTTGGATTTTTATTTTTATTTTTAGAATTAATTAGAGATATGTTTATATATTTCTATATATGTAGGTCTTATACCATATATAGACCCACACCATATATGGAAGCATACCATATATGGAAGCATATCGTATATAGCCTAACATATAACATAGCATACAACACCTACCCACCAGTAAAGCAGGTGGCCTTGTTTTCGAGGACCTCCCTAATATTCCGTATGCTACAGGGGGAAAACCTTAGGTTATTTTTATGGTTGCCGCCATCCGTAGAGGCCAGGCGAGCCATAAGGTAGTTGTCAGTACTACTATCTCCTAGACACACCCCGGGGGGGTCATGCTGTAGGCCAGAGAGAGAGAGGGAGAGGGAGGAATAACATTAACACCTGTCTAGTTACGAAATACCTTTTCATTAATTTTATAGGTTATGCTATATCCACTGTGGTATTATAATCAACTTGTCTGCAATTAAAACAAAAAGCACATATAGCAATACATTACAGTATAAGCTATTAGTGAGATGTGAATACAAAAAGACACCGTTTTAAATATGATTAATTACTATTTCCTTATACTTGCTTCTCCTACCAATTAAGTAAATTCGTCCGTATCATTAACACAACTTGCTTAATGTCTATAGGAATAAATCATTAGATCTAGCCATGAAAACAAACACTAACAATTTTTTTAAATGGATATTTAAATGAATAAGGTAAGGGTTTGTATTGGTTGGCCTATAAATATATAATATCCAAACCAGTTTTAACCAATTGTATCTGCCCACTCAGATTCTATTTACTTACACAAGCCACAATTTTTATGTTATAACCTGCACTGGGTGTTGAAATATTTTTTTATTGGTTCTTTCTTTTTATCAGTTGCTTAATATGGTGAGAACACCAATCATATAAAGGAAATTGTATAACGAAGCAATAAAATGGAAGACCTTATTGTATACTCCATTATATAGGTCTATATATGTATATATAGTATTATCACAACCAATGAAAATCAATCCTAACCAATCCCAACCAATAACAACAAAACCGTGTAATAGTAATTAACCTAAGCCAACAAAAAGAAAACATATGTGGGAATATATATCAGACTACCCTTAGAAACCAAAAATAAACAAAGAACCGCAAGGAACAAAAAATAAATAAAAATATTAATCAATAAAGCATAATAAAAAATAATAATCAAAATAAAAAAGGATACTAAAATTAAAATTTTAACACTAAAACGTTTATAGGTGATATATCTCGACCACCCACAACCACCCACAACCAATCCTACCTGTGCCCCAAAATTTAAAAAAGTAAATTTTAAATTTTAAAACAATAACAATCAAAACAATTATAAAAATAAAGCCCAATAACCAATCCTACCTCAGCCCCAAAATTGTGGCCAATCTCATGAGCCACAGTTGCTATGAGAACAGCCTCAGGGACCTCAAGACCATAATTTAAACTAGAGCTTAGCCCAGTATTCAGGCTCATTTCCCCGGTGACCGTGGACACTCTCTTCTGACATATCCCTCCAGCGTTGCCGTCAGGCTTGGGGTCTGCAGTCCAGGCCAGGCCTAGGATACCATTAGAGAACTGCCGGTGGGTAAACAGGTGTACTAGGCAGGCGTCAGGCTCCCATACAGGTAGACTGATAGAGGAAAGGGTTTCAAAGGCCGTCATGTTGATGTTGGAGACTGGGTTGTTGATGCCAGGCTTGGTATAAACTGCAGGGGTAGAGGGTAGGAGGTGAGGAGCTCGTTTAAGTGTATGTATATATGTGTGCACATATGATAGCAGCGTAGTATTTAGAATTGCATGTATGCATGTATGTATATATGTATGTATGTATATATATATATATATATGTATGCATGCATAAACGTATATATGTATGTATGTGTGTGTGTTTATGGTCAGATATATATAGATAAATGCATATATATGCATAATAGAGGTATATAAATAGAGAATGGTCAGCGTGTGATGCGTACATACTTACCAAAATAACTATATAGGGACAAATTCCCTATCTATACCATGTAAACCCCCTATAATCCCCCCACGTCCAAATTTACACTTCATTTACACCTACCCAAATAACTATGGGGTGCCAAATTCACTCTCTCCTTGTTGTTAGATATAAAAAAATCCGTCCCATGATAAATATCATTAACTCTATTTAAAACATAATCCATGGTTGTGATTGCTTGAGCCTCTCCTCCTTTGATCTCATAAAATGTGTGATCGGAAATTAATTTAACTAAACAAGTGTTCTGTTTGGCTGTTAATCCTCTCCTTGATCTGGGTTTTATTTCATGGTTATAATTGAATGGCTTGTATTGATGCACAGTTTGTTGTTGGATTGGAGGCTGTAGAGGGATTTAATTGGTTTTGTCCCGTGAAAGTGGGGAGGAGGACCAATGGTATTGAGGGAAATTAAAATATATACAATACTATGTACATAGATGTAGATATAATAGCATATCATAGATAGTATATCATAGTATATCATAGTATATCATAGTATATCATAGTATATAGTAGTAGATCATAGTAGATAGTAGTATATAGTATCTAATGGTATATCGTAGTAAATATTAATAAATACACTATTGTATTTCCTACATTATATTTATATATATATTCTATACTATAATATGTACATTATACAATACTACATACTATATAATTTATCATACTATATACATATTACATACTATACTATATATACCCTTTATATACTATACTATATACATACTATATATTATACTATATATTATACTATATATACCCTTTATATACTATACTATATACATACTATATTCATACCATATACTCTAATATATACATACTATATATTATACTATATATACTTTTTATATACTATACTATATACAGACTATATATATGCGATATGCATACTACGTACATACTGTACACTATACTATATACATACAATCGTACAATATAATAATATATACATAATATTAAAATACTATATAATATACTTACCCTTATCCTTTGTATTAATCGATGTGTGTCTAGTCCAGATATATGCCTACCCTCGGCATCTATAAAGCTGACATCCGACCACTTATAAGCCACGGTGTTAACCTCATCTTTAGTATTAGCAGTTCCAATATTTTCAGGATTTCCAGGATTCCTAGGATCTCCAGGATTTGGCGGGAAGAATTTTGTTGCCCGCTCAAAATGGAAGGTGTCGTCATGCATGTGAACGGTCCCTTCAAATATACCGTTGAATATACGGCCACGTACATGACTTTTAGGCATACCTAATGACATTAATTGTTTAATGATTAGTTAATCACTTAGTATGGGAGATAGTTATTGGCTTTGCCTGTGACATGATATAGTAAATGATTGATAAATTAATTACTAATTGGTAATTAGTAGTTTGTCTAGACTATAATATAATACAATATAATATAATACAAGATAATACAATACATTAAAATACATTAAAGTAGAATAGAACACTATATTATACTATCATATAATAAGATAGCGTAATATAATATAACATCATACTATATTATATTATCAGGCATACTATATCCCATACTTTGTATAGACTCTTTCTTTTTTTTTTATACCACATGACGTTTTATAATAATTCAATCATACCTATCTCTTAAAACATGAACCACTACCAGCACACCATATATTTTAACTTACCAATTACAGTTCCTTCATAAACAGGAAGTAAGGAGAGATCTAAATTGGCCCTCTCTTTTATACGGTCCCTATCCACCACTAACACAGGCGCTTTAAAAGCACCCACTCTTAATAGTTCTAGTTGTAACAGTCTGTATATACATATGAAGAAGTTAAAGTCAATATTTTAATTGGGTGCCCTAGTGATAATGCCAATTAATTAACTACTTAGTTAAGGATTATTTGGTAATGTCTTGATTGCTATAGTATGCTTACATATAATTATGTAATAGTGTATATATGCTAGAAAATAATCATAAAATTACACCCTAATCTGTATGCATAGCTTACTACATGTCTAGCTTTAAGTTAGTATATATATTGTGGATTGGTTTTAATTTTAATGTTAATATTAATTACAACTATATTCTGGTATAATCATCCATAAATACATGCATTATATACGACAAAACCTAATAAAATCACTAGTTGTAAAGGATATTATATTACATATCATTAAAACACTGTAATACTTTCAAATTACGTCATATATATAATATAACTTAGTTAAATCCTTATATTATATTTTACTATGTATTACCTACCTATCAAAAACTGTAATATTAACCAATAATGGCGCTTTTGACCCATATCTTCTGGTTTTTAATTGACCTATATAGGGTCTCCAGTCTATTTTAAGTGATTCAAAATCATGAACATGTGATGATAGGGCTCCTGCGATTGGTTGGTAAAAGGTATTGTATTAAAATCACATAAACGTAAGGTGTAGATGGGATATAGTGGGTTAGATATACACTAAGATACATATTGTATTAGTATTGTTGTATATTATATACTATAGACTATATACTATATAACATACTACATACAATATATTATATACTATAGACTATATACTATAGACTGTATACTATATACTATATACTACATACTACATCCAATATATTATATATTATATATTATATACTTTAGACTGTATATTATAGACGGTATACTATATATTACATACTACATACAATCTACAATATACTACATAGTATATACTACATAATATGTACTATATACTCTATATTAAATTGTTCCTACCATTCCTTTGGCCATTATACCTTACTTTACAGTAGACCTCTATAGACTAGCGCTCAATATCAAGCTAGTAACTAGAAATAGAAATACTATTATAATATATATCATAAGCATATATATATATATAATATAATATAAATATAAAAAGCCAAGCAATAGGATGTTACTAAGTGATGTAAATTGGGCTTCCTTTACTTATAGTAGTCTGTTCTATAATAGAGTGGATATATACTCTACACATTTGACCATATATAGAGAGATAAAGGAAATACTTTAAGTATCAACTTTGTCTTGGTACATACATACATGCGTACATACATACATACATATATACATACATACTAGCATACATACATATATACATGCTTAAATACATATATACATGCTTACATACTATCATACATGCATACATACGTATTATCATGTATACATACATACATACATACATACATACATACATACATACATACATACATACATACATCTATATACATACATACTAACATACATACATATATACATGCTTACATACATATATACATGTTTACATACTATCATAATGCATACATACGCATTATCATGTATACATACATACATACATACATACATATATACATACATAAATACGTACTATCATACATGCATACATACGTATTATCATGTATACATACATACAAACATACATACAAACATACATACATACATACATCCTAACATACATACATATATACATGCTTACATACATATATACATGCTTACATACTATCATACATACATACATACGTATTATTATGTATACATACATACATATATATATACATAGGTACTATCATACATACATACATACATATGCATACATACATACATACATATATATGCATACATAGATACAGACATATAGACATACATAGATACATAGATACATAGATACATAGATACATAGATACATAGATACATACGTACGCACATACATACTATCCTATATATATGCAACAAACCAAATATCACTTACTACGTTGTCTTGTAATTGCTGTGGCAAAACCTAAAAGAAACACAACACAAAAAAGAAATTTATTGAAAAACATAATAAGTTATATCTTTTTTATAATGTAATAGTTAGAAATATATTTAAAATGACTACTTTAATAAATAAAATATCAATTCAATGTATATAGAAAGATAGGTTATCTTAATACTACATCCCTCCCCATAAATATTTTATACTAAGTGGCCTGGCTCAGTTTTGTCTGGCTCACGTAGATTGGCCCTTCCTATTGGTTTGGAGGGAAAGCGCGACTCAACATTCTTTCCGTTTATTTATTGGTTAATATTATTTTTGCAAGTTCGATGAGTGGAGTATAGGATGTGGTAGAATACCAGTCATAAATGAATGTGATATTTAGCCTCTAATATGTATTATTGATATCTTTGCTTTTGTTAATTGGCCGGGGCCTTCTTCGTCCATCTCCCGGGCTACTTTTAAGCTTTTTATTTAATAAAATAATATATTTGTTTATTGTTTATTATTTGCTAATTTATTTACGATTTATTATTTATTTATTCATATATATATACTGTAACGCTGCTGAATAAATATTATTTACCATATAGGTTGGATGTAGATTTTTCTATTCTGTAGTTTAATAGTATATTTAATCCTCTAACACTATACAGTCCGCTGGGGCGGAATATAGTAATTAGTCAGCAATAATTAGTGTAATAAAGCGTTCCTTGTGCAGCATAACACAATCCGAATACTTAACACCATACTTATATACTCTGTCGTTCTGACTGTAATCCCCTTACATAGTATTACATATATAAATAGTATATACGCGCAGATATATACCAAAGTAAAATAAACATAGGATTGAATTTAACCTTGAAACTCGATTTAAAAATAAATAAATAACACAACTTAATGTACGTACATACTATTATACAGACTATCGACTAATATACTGTCACAAAAGCAATTTAATAAAATATTATGTGACAGGACATACTGAGAATTTCCACTAATGTCTTTTTTAAAAAAATCTATTTAAACCTTTAAACCTATTAGGATGTATATGTATGCGTCATAGGCCATATATACATACATATACACCCCAAAAGGGGTTTGCCGTTGTATTGCTCATAGAAACAATATCAACCCTACTAAAATTAAAATGTACACATGTATTAGATTGGGTATGTCATAGATACCTACCTACTCTAGAAAATATTGGCAGCAATATAATCCATATGAACAATATAAATATAAAATTGATTTTTTATATAATTTTCAGTACATGTACATATCTTTTTTTTTTCTTCGCGAATATTACATAGATATACAGACGGAAAACAAAAGTATGTGTGCGAACGATCTGATCCTATCCAAATCGATCCATTGACACGAGAGTTGTTATTAGTACTAAGCATCATCCTCTGGGACAGGAGTAGATCAGGTCCAACGTTATTATTATCACTATGTACTTTCAGGTTCAATGTTACTATTATATTATCACTATACTACTATGTATAGCCTAATGTGTGTATATAGAAAACCAACTCTGTGTACAAATTAACCCGAACCGAAGCGACTTGAACGAAATCATTGACAAGATAGTTACTAAGCATCGGTAGCATCATCCTCCTCTAGAACAGAAGTAGATCTAGGTCCAATCTTATTATCACTACGTACAGCCGAATCGAGAACCGAACCGAACCAATCCAATTCGAAATATTACCATTAACACTATAGAGTTATTATTATTAAATATCGACAGCATAAGTAGCATCCAACAGGTCATCATCCTCTAAGACCGAGACAGAGTCGAACCAAACCGAACCGGCCCAATTCACGTCAATTAGATCCCTGGATACCGTACCATAGTGTTGTTATTATTCCAACAAGTCATCATCCTCTATGCCAGGTGTAGACGTAGATATAGGGGTATGTGTAGGTACAACGTTATTATTATCACTCTGCATGGCCTCTAACTGTGCATCTAGAACCCTTCGCCTCTGTTCATCGTGGTCAACTTTGAGGGTAGAAGGTGAGGATTGGTTTAGGGCGGGATGGTTAGAGTAGGTTTTCAAACGGGCCATTAATTCCATCTTTTCTTCCTTGCTTAGGGTGGCCTTCTCTTTGGTCAGTCTTGCGATTACTGCCTGCAATGTATAATATATGTATAGGGGGCGAGTTAGTAAGGTGTATGTCTGAGACGTTCGACTACTACATATAGGTAAGATAATATATGCATACATTATTGACTTAGCACTATCATTCTCTATCATACGCTATATTTTAGTTTCCACGTTTCCTGTTAAGCGGCCAATAAAACAGTATTTTTTATTGTAGTAAATGTAAAGCAAATAACCTTGTAACAATTATATATATATTAACAGTAAATAGATAGGTAGAACATAGCATAATATAACATATGACCTACCTTCTGATCATTTATTAATTTTTCTTTCTGTAAGGCAGCCTTCTTCATATTCTCCAACACTGCTTTCTTTTGTTCGCTCTTCTATTGAATTAAAAGGCATACTATTAGTTAATACAATAGCTATATATATGCAAAGAGGGGGAGAGGAAGATATACTCGGTGGTATACTTGTTCACGTGGGATATGGTATAGTGCGAATATGCTTAGGATGGTACAATGATACGTATGTATATATGTATGCATGTATTGTCTCTATTATAATTCCCGTCTCTTCAGGGGCATACTATACTATATCACACAATAACACATCATAAGATTGTGCCATACCATACTATACCATATTACATTATACTATGCCATACAACACATCCAATCACATTAAGAATGGACCTTACTAGTTCCATACGATCCAATTACCATTTATATCTGTCCATATTAACTCCCATTAAACCCTTTTATCTAAAGCAAGCAAGTATTATTTAAAAGCAATCTATGACCTCTACCCAATTATATCTCTCCACATTAAAATCAACCAATAACCTCTTACTACGTCACCTACCTGATTATTATTAGGCACCCCAGTACCCCCCGCACCCTCATTGGTGCTAATCCCTTCTGGTTTATTCCTATTACCCTCACTCTGCATGGCATCTAACTGTACATCCAATGCCCTGCGTCTACGCTCTTCATAGCTTTTATTAATTGGTGGGGCCGCAGGGGTGACGGGTAAAGGAGGAAAGGTCGTTGGTGCAGATGGAGTGATGGTAAAGCTTTTTAGTTTGGCCATTAACTCGGCCTTCTCCTCTTTACTAAGGGTGGCTTTCTCTTTAGTAAGACGTTCAATTACCGCCTGAATGTAGACATATACGATTGGTTAGTATTAATTAACAATTAATTAATATGGGTGAAATGGATTGGCTAGGATATAATTGCTATTTCTTTTAAAAATGCTAAAAGTATGCGATGATAATGAACTAATAAATGGTGAAATATAAAAATATGTTGTAATGACTTAACATAAAGAGAGATAAGAATAGGAAAAGAAGGTAAAAACAATGTGAGGTTATTATATATATATATATATAATGCCGAGACATATATACCTTTTGCTCATTAATTAATTTCTCTTTCTGGGCAGCGGCCTTTTTCATATGGTCCAACATGGCTTTCTTCTGCTCGGTTTTCTGTTCACATAAAGCATGGGAATGAGTTAGTTAGTATATATATATATATACGTAAATACATACGCACGCATACACACACCCATCCACATTCTCCCCCCCCCCCTCCACTCCACCCACCTGTCGTATCATCTCCTCTTGTTGGTGTTTAAACTGATCTATATACTGCTTCTGCCATTCATCCAACTCTCCACCACCCTTCCCTTTCCCTTCCCCTGTCTTGTCTGCTCCTTCTTTCTGTGGTTGGGGCTCTGTAGCTATAGAACCCGCCTTTCCTCCTGAAAATGAGGGGTTTTTACGTCTATTAGGGTGGGGATAGCTGTGGTCATCACGGGGTACGTAGAGCTGTAGGGAGAGGGTATAGGTATGAGTATATAAATATGTACCAGTGTGCAAAAAGAGGAATAAATTCATGTTAATTCCGCGAGAAAATTACTTTACACGAATGTGTAAGTGTGGATACGAATCATTTCTAATCTACACAGTCAGTCGTATCCTATTTTATTATAATATATACAATACAGATATACCCTATAAAATTACGGTTGCATATATACATACATATATGATGTTATATAATTATGGTGTCATCATATTATAAGACATTATACTAGTTCACTAGAAAATTAAACCCAGATAATAGTTCAAGGCTATATGTAGCTAAAACTATACATCATTTCATACTATACTATTGTTCTGTGATGTTATTATATGGTATAATATATATATATAACAAAGAAATAAATAGCAATAAAGCAATAATAGCACACAGTACAGTGCGAATATATATATATTATATTACAACTCGAGTAATCGAAAAAAAATGAAAACACTCCACGACTCTAGCGAAAAAAATATTATATTCATAATGGAAGAAGATACTCTGATAAGAGATGGTAAGAAAATACATGATAAAAACATCCCCACCCCCACCCCACATACCTTAATAAATCGATTACCAAATACGGCATTCGGATCATGTATGGCAGCATATGCCTCTTGTGGATTAGAGAAATGGATGCGAGCAATATGCGATACCCCACCATATTCCAATTGAATATTCGTAATCATACCATACCGACAGAAATACTCTGACAGGGCCGGTACATTATTGTGTTCAATAGGTAACCCTGATATTTCGACCACTGTTCCCTTAGGCCCCTTAAATCCCATAGGACCACCCCTTCCACCTGCCTGTACTTTTACATTAGGGCCACTTGCACCCTGCTTACTGTATATGAAATTTGGATTTGATATAGGACCACCCTCCCTCTCCTCTCCAACATCTACTGACCTAGCATCAGAATGGCGTGGTACAGGTACTCTGGATACAGTCACAGCAGGGTCTTCTGGTTGATATTCCTCTACATCATTGTGGCTAGAAGTAGGGTTAGGGGTCGGACTTTTACTGATAATATGGGTATTGCTATTGTTATTCATACGCTGTCTATTTAAAAGCTCACGTAAATCTTTAACATTGTTATGACCCCCTCTTGCATTAGAGCCCAAACTCAATCGCATGTCACCATTTTGATTTTGATTATAATCGAATTGGTTGGTTTGATATCTCCCTCTTCCTCCATGCTGTGGTGGCGTTTGCATAGGATGTTGAGGTCCATTCATATTCATATTCATTCCCATTGGAAATTGATTAGGAGGGTTAAAAGATCCTATAGGACCCCCTCCACCCATATTTCCATTGCTAATATATGGCGGTCGGTTGTTATTATTACTATTATTAGGCATACCCCCTCCTCCTCCTCCTGCATAGTTCATACCCATACCCATTCTCATGTCATTTGGGTTGTGGCTGTTAGGGGTACCACCCATACTCATAGGGGGCTGTATCATTGGGTTAAACTCATCCGTAGACACTATCTGTGGATTGATGTGTTGATAGGGACACTCATCCCCTAAGACACAGAACCCTTTATTTTCATAATCGGGGCAACGCTGGCGATTCGATCCGGTTCGACCCCATACTCCACCCTGCTGCCACCCTCCTATTGGTCCTCCTGAATTTCCTCGGGCTCCCATTGGACCATTCATATTATTCATATTGTGATTGGGTGGGATATCACCCCCTTGACCTTGAGGGCCATATCTCCATGCATGATTATCGGTCTGTAAAGAGGAAGGACTGGGACTGAAGGCGGACCCGTTATGTGTGTTGGTACTGATTATAGTGTTGTTGCTGTTGCTGTTTCTATTTAAATTACGACCACTATGATTGTTGTGACTAATATTCCCACTGCGGGTAGGGACTATAGTGCGTTGTGGTGCTGAGTTGATGTTATTACTATCCTTATCACCACGATTCCGCTTCCTGTGTATGGCCCCTTCCTCAGATGAATCATTTGCACCTTGACTTTTACGTGTGGCCTCTTCATAACCTCGCTTGTAGGATATCTTAGGACTACATAGATACATAGATACAGAGAAGGGGGACAGGGGAGAGTGGGGAGAAGGAGAGGGATGTAAGTTTATGTCATGTCATGGGATATGTATACAAATACTGTACCTATTATATACCTCATTATATTCACCTCCACCACAGATATACATACATGCAAGCATTGATATATATGTACATAAGACACACACACATACACATATCCTTATATATATACATATACATTCACAGTTATACAACATGTCTACTCCTCCCCTTCCCTCCTTCAACACACCTTCTCTCCTTAGATCCCCCTCTATAAGTTCCTTCCTCTGGGTCATATTCCTCATCCTGAGCACTCTGTCCACTTTGTTTTCTATCTGTGTGTTCACCACCTTGTTGATGGCCCTGTGTATGTCCCTGTGTATTACCCTGTTCCTGTTTCCGTGGTTGAGAATGTGGCTTACTCTCTTTATTCTCTCTAGTAGGAGGGGGGGAATGGCTTTGTCTTCCCTGTTTTATCTCAGTCTTCACTTTCTTAGAGGTCTGGTCCGCTTCAATCTTTTCAAATAACCCTTGTACGATGCTTTCAGTTGCTGCATATGCATGTATGTATGTATGTGTGTATGTATGTATGTATAAGGGGAAGGGGAAGGGGAAGGGGTTAAATGTATGCGTATAATAGTATTTATAGTTTATATTAAAAAATTGAGCATATGCCATAAGTGTATGTGGATTTAAGATGAAGGAGTAAACGGAATTGCAATAGTGTTATATTATATTATATATATATATATATATAAGTATATAGGTGCATATGCTTGAAGGAAGAAGAAAAATATGAACATGAGACGATTAAAAAAAGGTTGGCGGACTCCTGTCGAAGACTGAAGAGTTTTAAGAATATGTATGTTTGCTATTTGTCCAACCATAGCAGTATAGTACAGTTAGGACTATGGTAGTCGAGAATATTGGATAGAATTCATGTTGATGAATAAAGCAAGAAGTGACTTGAAGGGGAATTAAGAAGAAAGATGGCAATTGGTAAGCCGCTTACCTCTGACTCAAATGAAATATAGTTCACAAACAAAGGTGGTTTGGGCATAAATTTCAGCGAAAATCTGTATTCAAAAATTCTTATACTAGAGAGCTCACAAATGTTAATAGTGGGCGATGTACAGTCAAATATAAATAGTATTATAGTGTAAATGAAAAGGTAATGTCAACGTAATTAAAACTTACCATCTCCGAGGAAAACTTCAAGTTCATGGATAGCGGTGGAACGATGTTCCTCCATTGTTTTGTCATTTCGTAACAAAGCAAAGACATATTGGACCATAACCTTGGGGTCTGCTTGGCAACTGATGTGCATAATACGAAACTCTTGTTAATTGAACACAATCATTTGTTTAATTTTTGATCAAGGGATATATACCTAGAGGGTATGCAACTACATGTTTAAAAGAAATAACTATATAAAAAATAAATAAGGTGCAACTCCTATGGCACCCTATCTTGAACAATATTGAAAATGAGTATAACTTCATGTTTCTGAGTGGCATCATTTTAAAAATAAGCACATAAGGCTGAAACATTGAAGTTGAGATGGCATATAAAATCAAAAAAACATAAAATGGTATAAAAAAAATAGGCTTTATTAAGACGATAGTGGATAGAATAAGATGGAAAATAAATATCACTATTGGGAGAAGTAGAGTAGATAGGAAAGCAATAGGAAAAACATAAAACGGAAAAGATATAGATCGATAGACACTTACACGGGCTCAATAACCTCCAGCATCCATTCCCAAAGCTGTTCCGTTTCATTAATAATCATTTTTAATGGATACTAACACTGTCTAGCGACTATCTAGCAACCATCTAGCGAAAATACACCTTGATTATCCAGGATACCTTTACGATCTCATTTACTTTTCTTTATAACAAAACCCATAAAATTATTGTTTTTTCCCGCCCGATAATTTTCGTTTGAGTTGTTTTTTTTCATAAATGGCGTCCACCGTAAGGTTTGGGGGTCCGGCGAGCCACTTTGCCTGGCGTGGCTTCCTGATTTAAACATAAATATTATAAATATAATACTTCCTTTTTATTCCTTAATTTGTATTTTAAATTTTAATGTGATAATATTAGTTTTAATTTTACTTATTCTAGGCCGTAATTCGTTAGTCCAAAAAAGGATAGAAAATAAATAAATGAATTGTTGTGATTAATATATGATTAACATTACTAATCGAAGATTAATGGTAGATCAGTATGACTAATCTAATATTAGTTGTAGATCGCTGACATTAAACGGTTTTTATTGCATTATAATACTATCCAATTAGATTTGATTTGACTGATGAGTTACGACGTTTTAAACCATAGATCAATAAAATACCATTAGGTTTAGTAACCAATCATATGCAGCTATAGAATTCTGCATTTTTCACTAGCGCGTGTAATTGGCTAGTATTTTATGTGCTCAAAAAAGATGGCTGGTTCATTTAAAATATTTTAGCTAGTAATCCGAAACCCTTCTTTTTACTTCTAATCCTCAACAATGTAAATATATATTTTGTAAAGTAATCTTGGCTTATATCTAATTTGTAATATATATTTATGAATAAAACTTTTATATAAATCATATTTATTATATTACTATCTTTATATTACAAGTATTATATCTTATTTTATATATAATGGTTTATATGTACGCCTATTGCTTCAATGGTAAGTCAATATGAAATAAATGAGGTTAATATTAAAAAAAATCAATTGGAATGAAGCGAAACAAGGCATACATCAGAATAGCTCTTAGGATATTAGTTAGGCTGATAATAAATAAATGATGGTAGTTATATATTTGACAAAACACGATAGACTGAAAATGATTATATTACAAATAAAAATATTTTATGGTGTATCAAGTTCTATTTGACGTATGTCATTCCGATCTACTACTACGAGTTGATCTAAATTGTTTTCACCGGGTAGTACATAAATTAAAGCTCTTACGAGTTCTGTTGTCTGTAAGTCAAAGATACTTTAAAATCTCTACCGCGTATCTTGCAATAGGTGTAATAGCTATGATCTAAATCAGTGTAATTGTATATGGTAACTATACGGTTATTCTCTAATTGTTTAAAGATATCAAGCTGGACTAGTTGACCTGCTAATAAAGATTCTGGGTGATATATTTTCACCTCTTAAGAATCAAAAGATATAATATTAATAAAGGATGCAAGTAAAAGCCATGTACAATAAAAATACTTATTTAACTTTTGGATTATTTACAGTACCGATGACACGAAGGGAAAAACTTATTGCTGCTTTGGTTACTGTGAGCTTGATTATAGTTGCTATAGTGGTAGGGAAAACGGCTTTGCACGTATCATCATATGTATATTCTTATACTTTCACATATATATATATATATAAACATACAAACATATATACTTACTTAAATGAAAAAACTTTACAAGAAAACGTTTATATATATCAATATATCTGTGTGTTTAATTTCACACCGGATAGAATGCATACAGCTAAGTAGTCACCACTCCAGAGATCTTTTCTTATTTCTTTTATATTCATTATATCCTAGGTGAAATCATGTGTCTAGGCCAAGGAGGAGTGTTAAAGAAAGGAATATCTAAATTAAATAAATAATAACTTTTCTATCAATTGGCCACTAAATAGCTGCATTAGATAACAATACGTAGTCTTGTGTTAATGTTACTACAGAGGCTACACATAATTTCATAGCAAAGACAATGATATTTTTATATTCTTTTCTTTTCTAGCGCTCCAGTATTTAAGAAATAACAAGCTATTTCTGTTTTGGTTTTTCTTTTCTCTGTTTGTTTCTTTCTTTTTAACTAATTTTATCCTCAATATTCTTTTGAAACACCTACCCTCAACTCAACGCTAAAACTTTATGTCATTATTCTTTCAATGTCATTCAATACTATACCATGTCCAACACTAAACACCAAAACAAAACATAGCACAACACAATACAAAACCGTCACCCTGCCACCACGATTTAAAATTCAAACATATAGACAGCAATAAGTGTAGTTCTTAGCAATACGGACAGCAAGACCAGTACGGCATCATCAGTTATTGATTCTGGTCCAGAGGATAACCCTAAAGCACAAAGAACTGCAAACGTGACATTATCGTCAAATCACATTGATTATACAATATATATTATAACACAAACTACACAGACACTATTGCAATCAGAATCACACATACTATCACAGCAAACCCAATTACATCCACAACCATCATTATCAGAACAGACACAATTAGATTTTCTGTCCCAAACACAAACAGACCCATATCCACCAATACGAACAATACAATCACCATGGCAATTGTCAATATTATCCAATTTCAATAGCATTGACACTAATGGTGGTGAATCTACTATCAATATGGAAATAGCTGCTCCATCAATAGATTTGGGGACTTCTACCATACCGGTTGAACCAGTTTACGCTGAAAGTAATTTTTCACTCTCTGTTTTACAATTTATTTGGCTGTGAGTTTGGCTATAAGATGATATGTTTCTACCCCTCCCTTTACTCTCCTTCCTTAGCATACAAGGAAGGTATAATATGCGATTCTATTGCCACTTATTTGTGATTATG
>NAOQ01000182.1:62324-81573 GCA_002751075.1 Ichthyophonus hoferi | reverse complement strand
CCGGTTGAACCAGTTTACGCTGAAAGTAATTTTTCACTCTCTGTTTTACAATTTATTTGGCTGTGAGTTTGGCTATAAGATGATATGTTTCTACCCCTCCCTTTACTCTCCTTCCTTAGCATACAAGGAAGGTATAATATGCGATTCTATTGCCACTTATTTGTGATTATGTAATTCACTACTACTGTTACTATTAAAATTACCAGTAATGCTAATACTTTTACTTCATGTATAGATAAATATATAACAACAGGGAAATAAAGAAAGTACGTCACAAAAGATATGTACATGAATATACCAATTGGCAAGTAAATAAACTAGTAATGACATTACAATATAGTTAACAAAATAAATCCATACAGAAAATAAAATAAAAATTGAAAGGGAAGAGATGATAACTAATAACTAATACTTGCTGGTGCATGTGTATTAAAGTACATGCATGTATATTTTACCGTATAATCCATAGCTCTGGATATATACAGCTAGAGGTTCTATAGTTCATAGTCTTTTTTATTAAGACTTGGTGTTTAACTCCAATTGATTGCATCAGTTCTAATTCTTTTGGCATGCGTCAATTTATTATAATCTACCTTATTTTTGACTTACAAACTCTTCCAATTATTAAGGCTATTACATTTACAGATTCGTGTATATTTTTATATAAATTAAGGCCTATACTTTTACCTACGCATACATATGCACATATACCCATACATACTATATATAATATACACATAACACATAACTATACCTATGAATACCTACATAAAAAACACCAAGTTATATATGTTAGTGTAAACAATCATAAATGCGCTAAAACTTGTATTACTTTATCCTCATACCACCCAACCGCCCTTATGAAATTACACATGGCTTTACACATACTCAACCTTTCGCTTATCACTATCTACCATTACTTATGTATAAATTGTAAAATACAATGTAAACATGCTCTGTCTTTAGTTTTAGCCGTTATCCTGGCAATAAAGCATGTCAGATGGTGGACTAGAGTGCAAACAAAATTAAAAATCCGGTTTCAACCGCACTGTGGTCAGTTTATATCATTCTAAATATATGTGGTGCAATTAAATTAAATTTGAATTAAACTATGTACCTAATATAATATGGTATACAGGAATTAATCTCAATCCTAATTATTACTACGTAAGTTTAATAGATATTCTCTACTATTTGAATAATAAAAGATAAAAAATAAATAGAGTATACGTTATTTAAATAAAAATAATTATGAAATAATTGTAACGGATTACCCATATTTCAACAACGTATACCCATATACAGTATGTGTCTTTAATATCAGCTGCTCTCTGACTAAGTGCAAAAAAGAACAACTTAATACATGTAAAGTATGTGGTCCAGGATACTACCTAGATGCAAAAGGATGTTTACTAGTACCTAAATACTGCCCTGTGGCTGGTATTGATGGGGTAGGTAGATATATATAGTTTGAGCAGGTAAGAAGGATATAAGACAATTTATAGAGATACGGCTGCAGATGTAGTGTATGTTTAAATACACGCAAACATGTTGTCTATATCATGCTTCTATAAACTAGTATAACATAGCATTCACATCAAGTAAACAAAAACATATGCAAACAATATAATCTTGTTCTCTCAAACGCATCTTCAAATCTTTACAGTGGTTTTCTGGTTTATATTTTATCCCTATGGTGAATTCTATATTATTTTATGTTTTCAGAACCTGTAACTTTTTTTCTTCTGTGTTTATTTTTCTCTTGTATCTTCCTCATTCTTTTCGTTCATAAATTATTCCATTTCTTTTACTTTAGCTATCACCTTTCTGTTTCTTGTGACTTTTTTATAATAATCTTTTAGATTCCCAAACAAGTTAATTTTACCAGTAAATAATTGTACATATTATATATTTTGAAACGGTAAAAGTGCAGAGTAAACTTACCCTGTGTTTAGTTTAAGCCGTTACCTGGCAGAATATAGTGTAAAAAAAACTATCAATTCCGTTACAATCACACAATGGTTAGTTTATACTATTCTAAATATGTGATGTGGTGAAACTGACTTCAAATCAATTTTTATACCTAATGTAATATGGTATACTGAAATTAATCACAATTTGAATCATTAATATGTAGGTTTGATAGATAATTTCTATTATTTAATTGATTACAAATAATAAATAGAATATATTTTGTATTTTAACACAAAGAAATAAATAAATAAGGAATCATTGCAATAATTACACTTGTTCCAACATATGAAGTAAAACACTACATCAAATCTCGGACTTTCTAGACTTTGTCTTCTACATTACTCTAGATACTTCTTGTGACAAAATTTTGTTTTTAAACACTTTTTTCTCTCTCTCTTTCCCCTTCTACCCTAAAATCCTTTTGTTTTTTTTTATATTTTCTTTCCTTGTTGTATTTATTAATACTATTATACTATTACTAGCAATAACATAAATATTATTATGAATACTAAAAGTATTATTATAATTATAGTTTCCCTATTTCCCTTCATCCTTCGCCTCCCCCATACACCTGTAAATACCCATAATGCTCTTTCATTTATTTTATTTGTCTGATTGTTTCATTTATTTATTTCCCCCTTCCCATCTCCTCTCATTTCCCAATGACAGATATGCTACAATACACTCAAGCAAGCAGCAAAACGGATCAAGAAAACAAACCCTCCTGCCATCATTTTCATTGGGGGCAATATTTCAGTTCACAAATATATACGAGTGAAAAAAGACGTTACAATTATGGCCTATCCTGGGACACGTCCTGTCATGACAGTCAAATCCCATTGGTCACATAAAGGATATGGATGGGAGACAGGCTTTATTATTGGCTCCAGTAACGTAACACTCCGCTTGATAGGGTTCGACATGGTAATGGATTATACAGGGGATGGGGTTGCATCTGCAATAAGGACCCCACCCAACAAAAAGATTAACCATGTGAAATTGTGTCTGGAGCATATGAAATTTAAAGATTTTAATATGGTAGGGATATGGTCATGACATCTGCTATTGCTTTTATTTTCATTTTTTAATATGAGTGGAATGTTTTCAGTAGTGTACCCCTCTGTATGTCTTAATATTTTTTTCTTGTTCTCTTCCGTTTATTTAATATGTTTTTAACTTGTCCTACCATACTCCATCATGCTATGCTGTACTCTATTCTACCATATCATATTATATCATTTCGTACCATACTATACCCTATAATGATAACACTAGCAATAGTAGTGGCACTAATGTTATTGTAACCCATGGTTGTTTGTCCAGATGAGCTCTGGATCAGCCATCTACATCTACCATCTATCTTATATTTACATTGATCACAGTACAGTCTTTACCAACAACACAGTCTCGGACCCTGGGGTGTGATTGGCTTTGTGATCAATACTCCGATACTTTAATTATATTATTGTGTATTGTATTTAGTTGCACTGTGTTGTATTGTATTTTAATATTGCGATATAACAATATGAAAGAGGATAGATTATAATATGATAATATAGTATGGGATATATTATGTAAGATATATATTGTATTGTATTGTATTCAGTTGCACTGTATTGTATTGTATTTTGATATTGCGATATAACAATATGAAAGAGGATAGATTATAATATGATAATATAATATGGGATATAGTACATAAGATGCATATTGTATTGTATTGTATTGTATTATATTGTATTGTATTATACACTTAATTTATAACAAACCTTATGTTTGCAACTTTCAAATGAGCATGACAATTGGACAATGGGAATCTTTGATACATATAGTACATTATTATTATTAGTCAAGTAAAAACTTGGTGAATCCTTACTAAAGTATTAGTCATTTATGTATAGGTTTCTTTACTTAATCAATTATGTTTGTCATTTTAATTAGAGTGTTAGATGAGGATAGTCCTATGACTAGAGTAGAAATCATTCCGTTTTTCTGAAAATTTAGAACTCTATATATTTAATTGGAATACCGTGTTATTCTTTTAAAAACTAAATTTCAGGATAAAACAGAATAATGATTATTGGAAAGAAGTAGAGACACACTTAGATTTGTTCTCTGTAACCTGTATTCATTTAGAATTGAGGGAATACTGCATTAAGGCTACAAATACAATAAAAATTATTAATAATATTAAATAATTATAGTTATATAAAGAAATACCTAGATTAATTAGATATTTATTTTTAACCATATTATTCTTGGTTTTTATTTTTTATCAGACTACATATTCAATAGTAATTAGTAACAATTAAGTCATTCTAGCTATATAAAAAATATATAAATTAAATAAATGCTTCTCTTTCTGACCATAATTATTAAACTATTAAAACCTTTAATACTACTGACAATCCTTTATTTTTATTACTGTAACTTATTATTATTGGCTATTCGTTTTCTACATTTTTTTTTTAATATGCGTATACCTAAATATACACTTTCTTTTTCTCTTTCCAAGTATGTTTTGTCTTCCTATCTTCTTCTACTTATATTATATATATCATCATATATACTATTATACTATTATGTATACTACCCTACATAATATCATGCATGCCATTATAAGCACTATTATACTATTAGATACATTAATATATATATATATTATTTACAACTGCTATCATACAATTATACATTATTGAATCCTCTTCATCGAACTAGTCTTTCCTTATTCTCCTTAATATTACCTTTTCTTTTTAGTTATAGAACTACCTGTTAAATCTGGCATACTATACCAGTCCTATATGCACGTAACATTTTTTCCATTTAAGACCGGTCATTAATACGTAGAAACAGGATTAGTCACTGTGACCCCTATCCATTTATAATTAAAGTAATACCAAATTAAGGTGGGTTTTAGCATGTATACCCTTACGTACAGGGAGTACAAATGTGCTTAGACAGATTTGTATTATTAAAGAAGTCAACAGAAGTTAAGGGGTAGGCCTATAATGTTGTTAAAGCTAGGAGAGCACAGTTAGTTGAGAAGCCAATATTGGTTGATGGCCCAGTGAGATTCTCACAGGACCGTTGTTTTTTGAAAAATAAAAATCACAATAATAACTAGTCGTGATATTAAAATAACTCTATCAATAGATACATACTTTACTTTCAAGAGTGTATATATGTATGTATGTATGTATGTATGGTTTATCCTTGGATATTTATTGTTTATCATATTCTCTATGAATTCCTGCACCTTTATCACCACTTCCTATTAGCTATAAGTCATAATCTAGCCCATTATCTCCTTCATCATCTTAATACTAATATGCAGTTCTCTAGGAATCAGGAGGCGCAGTAGCAGCTGAAAAGGTGGATAACGGGTTGATGTATGGTGTCTTTACAAACAACAAATCTCTCAGTGTAAGAGAATCAATACAGTACATCTACATAACTGCATATATATATACATGCCATTCTACATATTCCGATACTATTACACTATAATGCTGTATACAATTATATGTACTTTCTTAAAACATTTACATATAATCATACGGTCAATAGAGAGATATAGTGGGATAAACAACTGCAACACAGTGACATGCAGATGAAGTTATACGGGTATGCAGCAAAAAAGGCTTTGTATACTTGACTAATTTGCACCATTAGAAAAATTTGACATTCTATTTTACTATACAATATTATATTATATTGCATTGTATTGTTATATTATATTCTATTCTATTACATTCTATTATATTATATCAGGTACCAATACCCAGTCTAAACTCTAAACCTTAGAATTATAATACGTTATAATTTTATGAATAATTGGTAATATATAATATTTAATACATTTCATTAGCCAGTATGAGTGTCGAGATATTTTTGTATAAAACAGTCTATTATATTATAAGGAATGTCAACCTCTACGAAATGTATTTAATGTCTACTGGTACTCTGAAATGAGTTATTTGAATTACTTTATTTGAATAATAGGAATTAACCTGACAATGCTTACTACCAATGAGTCCTGTATTATAACTAGTGTATAAGAAACCTTCCTGCAACCCATCTAAGTAGGAGTGAAATTTTAAATAAATAATTGTATAATACAGTTTATTAATGCCAAGCCGCAATTATTATATTGCAATTCCTCTATTGACTGTATGGTGGTAATACGCTATTATTCTAGAATCATTCAGATGGAGGAGGTCTATACTTCGTTACTGTAACAGGTCAACTGATCGTTAATGGAACCTTTACTAATAACTGGGCTATGGTATGTATGAATCGGGAATGTGGCGTATAGCTCCATGCATAATATAATACAATACAAGATAGTACAATACAGTCCATATGCTACGTCTATAACCTCATCAACTCAATATCTGTATCCTGTTCTCTAAGTGCTATCCTATTTCTTGATAGTATTGAACAATACAATGTTGTATATATATATGTGTGTACCTATTCATGTATATATATACGATATTAGATATACAATATACTATATGTTCTATTATATGTTATATATTGCCATATACTACATCTTATATTACACAATTGCCTTATATTATTTATATTATAGGCAATATACTATATATTACTGCCAGTCTATCTGCACGAACCATGAAACCACAACTACCACCACAACCGCCACCACAGGGAGGGTCTGCAGTGTATATTTCTAATGGTAAAGCAGGAAGTAATATCAATTTTGGGGGAATATATAAGAATAACACAGCGAGAAGGGGAACTCTTTTGGTGCTACATGTATATGGGAGGGTCATTGTTAGTGGGACGGTACAGAACAATCTGGCTATGGTAGGTATAGCACATCGTATAATATCTAATATATAATAAAACACTATATGTAAGATATAACATGCCATGTATATGGAAGGGTCATTGCTAGAGGGGTGGTATAAAACAAACTGTTTATGGTAAGTGTAACTTACAATATATTATATAACGCTGTATGTAACATATAATATAGCACGTAAATGATAAAATAACACTACATATAACATATAAAGACAGAGTATGTTTACTCCATATTTTGACCGTTTCTACACTATTGACCCTATTTAATACCTATGCCACATATTCCTTACCCAGAGAAGTGCAGGCTTCCGGCCTAACAACATCTGGGAGGGGGGATTTGTAGAGCTGTGTGGCAATTTTATAACAAATATAGTAGAAGAATTTGACCTACGACCTAGAATCCTACCACAACAACAAGTGTCTGAGCCCATAGGTGAAATTTCTGGTGGAGTATTTGATGTTTTATATGTAGAGGGCACCGTGGTGTTATCGGGTGCATTTGACCACAACTATGCGGTGGTAAGTTTGGGTTTATTTTTATACTATAAGTTTTACATATATACATATTGTTTATAGAATTGTTTTATTATTATACTGGTGCGTATTAGTACATATATACGTACATATATACTTACGTATGTATTTATTTCTATTCATATATACACTTACACCTATACTTATATACTTATACTTCAACTATGTATTGTTTCTGTCTATTAAAAATACAAGTGTTATATAATATTATACCTCTAATTATATGTACGGGTCTAGTACTATCAGCCCTTAAATATTTTGATTGATAGTTCAGCGGTGCGACACTTTAATTGAGATAACCTATAGTTAATTCTATTTAATATTTATAAAATGATACAATTAATTAAATCTGCAGGGAAATGGAGGAGTGGCAATGATTCGTGAAGTTTTGGGGGGAACTATAATGCTTACAGGGTCTTTTCATAACAATTTGGCCAAGCGTGGTGGGGTTTTATTTGTAAGATATGCCAATGAAGACACCACCATTACATTGAACCCAACATTAATGATGAACAACTGGGCGGTAAGGATCTATGGTATATTGATGGTGACAAGAGAATTTCAAATAGACTCTTATGATTTGCAGGTGTAGTATAGTATATAATTTATAATATATAGTATATACTCTACCCTACCAAGGCATCTATTTATTAGTACTAGTATATAGTCTATCTTATAGTCTATCTTATATGTTATTCTACATACTATCCTGTATACTCTACTCTATTCAGGCATCTGTTAATACTAGTATATACTCTATTGGATGGGAAAGGTGTGGCAAGGCCAAGGCTAAAAAACATAAGAGGAACCCAGTAGCTTATAACTCTCTTCAAAGTGCTGTTAATAGGTATTATCCTTTCTCCTTCCCTACCACTACATCCCATATGTATACATGTAGACATATATATAGGAGGTATATGTATGATATAGGTGTATGCATGCCTATATCATATATTAACTCCTTTCTAACCATATAGATTAAGATGCTATAGATAAATAGCATCTATATATAATATTTTCTTACGTTTTAAGATCTAGATTTTAATGATAAGGAATAACAAACATAGTATTAATCATGCATTTAATTGAAATTGATTTGGTAGTTAGGTATACTAATGGCAAGAAATAAATGTGTGATTTGCTTTTACTGCATTGTGTTATAGACTGTCATAATTAACTATACTGTACGGTAATATATATTAAACTATATACAGTGTTGAGATCTTCACCATTGACAACAAGTGTGATGACCCTAGATGCAATGAATGCGTCCAGCTTAAGTAGAACCAGGTCAGATGTAGGAAGGCGTAAAACAGACAGTCTCTGAGTAGGATCATACATTGTATATTAATCATATATTAATCAAAAGCAACACAAAACTGTACAAATTAAATTAAATTATTTTTAACTGGGACAATAAACTTGATATCAACAGTACTTGAGCATGTGTAATACGTTACAATGACTCCTTATTTATTTACTTGGTTGTATTAGAATATAACAATTATTTTATTTATTTATTATATGCTACTAATCAAATAGTAGAAAATATCTATCAAACCTATGACATAATGATTTAGATTGATATTAATCCCTGTTTACCATATTTTATTAGGTATACGGTTAGATCCAAATTCAGTTTTACCGCATCGCATGCTTAAAATGGTATAAATTAACCACTGTGTGGTTGAGACGGGGCTTCTAGTTTTATTTGCACTATAGCCACTTTACCTGCCATGCGTCATTGTCAGAGTAACGGCTTAAAATAAAGACAAGGTATGTTTACCCGATATTTTACAGTTTCAACACAAACTTAATTGCAATGCATCAGCACTTCTCAGTACATACATACCACTCAGTACCCACTCATATAACCAATTACATTTAACCTATGGACTGTGTATGGAAATTGAATATAGGGGAATTACAGGAACCAATTAGTATTTAATATATATATATTATTGTTAATGAAATTGAGTAATTACTTGTTTTAGAATTATGAATCTATTCTACAAAACCACCCATAGATCACGACATAACCACCCAATATAATTAATACTTTCATAAAATATAAGAGCAAGTAATAAGAGAGAATTCCAATTGTTGTTTTGAAAGGCTATTATTAGAATACTCTACTGTATGAAGTACAGTTAACCACTACTCTTATTCGTTTGTTAAACTGAGTTCAATCATAGTAATATTAGAGTGTATTACAGTATTGCACATATCCGCCCAAATAAATAGCTATCTAATATTTATTTGCAATATTCCATTCTCTTGTATCTATTCTATTGCATTGGATTGCATTGGATTATATTATAATCGTATTAATTAATAACAATAACAAGTGGAGGAGTACTTAAATATTATTTGTCCAATCACTCAATTGACAATCCTTTACAATTGCTTTTCGACATAATATTATGAAAGGATGTTAAAGCCCTTTTCGATCACCTATCAATAATAGTAACATATCTATCATGATTCTGATTGCAATGACCCATATAATCAGCATAATATAATATATACATACACAAATATACATTTTAATTAAATTTTGTCTTCCATATTATATTGAACCATAATCATTCAATTTGGGAAGATATAGAATAACCATTCTATCTCACATATGTAATAGTGAGTGGCTTATTTAGCACGAGCCAATAACACTTTCTGGATTACCTATTCTTTACATATTAGTACGCAAATGGAAAGTTCATTATAATTCTTGTTTTTTATTTTTAAATTCTTTTGTAAGGAAAAACAAAAAGTGTAAAAAAGTTTTCAATTTTTTTAAAATAAATTTGTACTATATATATATACTTTTTTTGGAGATTTAATATAAAAATGCATATTAATGTAGTGCTCTAGAAGGAGTAATCTAGATCCACCACACCAATGCCTGTGTTATCTAGAAAGTTAGACCGGCTCATATGGAATTATGTGAGATACTGTTGATAGGAAAACATGTCCAATAACTTTAAATCGATAGAAGTGCTAGAGTTTATGATATGTTATAACATTCTAATTACCATTTTTTAAATTAATTTGTCTATTAAATTATATTTTATTAATGCGTATGTGGCTGATGTTTATTTTCAAGGGATAGTTTATTTTATTTATAACGCATCTTGATTACAACTGTTACTTAATCAATGCACAGGGAGATCAATGTAAGAACCAATCTTTTTAAAATATAAATAACTAGATACGGCATTCTAAAGATAGCAACGGTTATTTTGGATCAAGTTACAAGTTATCATGGATCTACTGGTGGCTTGTGCAAGTAAACCGATAACAGTAATAGTTATCTATTGTTCATTTTCAAGAGGTGGATTATTTTTTATACACCATGTGGCGATTGCAACGGATACTTAATTGTGCAATATAAGCAATGTAAGATCCAATTTGTTAACGCACTAATAATTAGGTAGAAGATATTAAGGATAGCGGGGTTTATTTTATTTGAATGATAGTTACCACGGCCTAATTAATCTTTAATCTAGTATTTAATTCACATAGTTCTTAAGGAATGTAAATTAAACTTTATTTTATTCGGAGATTTTTGATGAGCCATTCCGCTAGCGGTTAAGGTTTTCATCGACAATTTTAAATCTTTATCAGTGTTGCATCTGTCAGACACAACAAAAATATAATTTGATCTAGTTTATTTCTATATCTACCAATAGGCTTTTAATCTTAAGATTAACTTGATAATCTGCCGAAAAATAATAAGGGTATAATGTGTCTTGATCCGATAAGCCATAGCTGACTCATCACAAAATATTTAACAACAATTCCACTCTCATATTTCTTGGCTTTATATTAATATACTTATATTGTCTGGTTAAGATAACAGAAAAGATTTTATTTTAAAATGGTAAACAAAAAGCGGGAGTTCACCGATATTTTTGGCTGATAACAAATAATAAAAAATGCATTTTCAATGAAATAATTGCATGACAACAGCGTGAACATAACAACGGTCAGTTGAGACCCGATGACGTGGCGCAATAGATATAGATATAGGCGACCAATACCCACTGTAAGCTTTTTCACATTATATCATGCCTAAAAAGCTATAGGTTAATATATTTAAAACTATATATCACATCAAAACCCCGATTAAACGTTTGTTTCTCAATGAAGGATTTATTACCAAGGCTCATTTACTGGTGTATCGCGCCATATATAGTATAGGATTCGCATATATAACATCAATATATAATATATAACATAACTAGACTCTTTTTAGATGGAAGCTAAGGAAGAATAGACGCCACGTCATGTTCCTTGGCATAGCTATTTATTGTCAACCTAATTTCTAATAAACTAAAAATATTAATATAATTAGTACTAATCATAATTATTTTTATTTTATTACATATTATTAAAAAATAAAAAAAGTTAATCGAATCTTGTTAACAATTAAATAGCATATTATTTCAATTTGTGCTTATTCTAAAAATTTCGGGAATGCACGCAAACTGACGTCACCTTAGTTTGCCCTTGTTGCTTTCCATGATTTTCCCAGCGTTTAGTTGGGTAAGTCTGTCAGCCCTTATTATTTCTATCCAATAAGAAAATATATTGTACAATTAATGACCAATAATAAAAGTCTAAAACCATTTGCCCGGTGCCGTTCTTTGAACAGTTTGGTTGATCACTTTTTTGAACCCATCGCAACTGCATAGTGCAATTTATGCAAATTTATAAGATATTATTTTTTAGGACTAAGTTTATTTGGCACATTATTTATCATTTTAAAATATTTAATTTAATAAAATAATTAATGAAATGATATTGAAATTATAGGAGGCTAATAACGTAAAATGAGGTCCTCTTTTTCTTTTTTTTTCTTTTTTCTTCTTTTTTTTTTCACAATCAATTACTGCGCATGTATATATATAAATTGGTGTCGAGTCATATTGCGCCCTGGTTGTTATATCGCTAATCTATGTAAATTGAGTATCATTAGATTACTGGCCAATAACAAACTATTTGGAACCCCTTCTGAAAGATTTTCCAGATGTATCAGTATTTTAATCACCTAGGTGCAATGCTTACTTAATAAATTAAAGAAATAATTTTTTATTACATGAAACGTTAAATCAAATTAGGCTGTTAATTATATTGTAATGATATACTGTAATAATATAAAAAGAAAAATTAAATTTAACTCTTTATTGAATTCAAAATATTCAAATAACAGTTTAAGCACCCTCAGTTATATTTTTAAAAATATGCAATATGAATTGAGCCCCCCTGGATAGAAGATGAGTATTATTCCCAGGGGATCTCCATCTAATAGTATATTAAGATGATGCGACGGTGTTAGAATCATTGTTATTTTTGTTTAGCGTTCGTGCTTTATATTTTAGATGCATATTTTATTTAATATTTATATTTTTATTTTTTCTACCGCAGTTCTTCTTCCTTCATAATGCAGGATTATCAAGTTGAATCATTTGTCGGCTCCGGCTTCGGCGGTACTGTTCATGCCGCTGTCAAGAAGCTGACCGGCGATAGAGTTATTGTTAAGAAAGTTTTACGAAGTGTAGAAAATGCATATTCTTTAGATTCTGAAATCCAGTGTGCGCGTGTATTGAAGCACAAAAATATTATTACCACAAACGAAATTATTGATATGAATACCAGTGTTTGTTTTATTCAAGAGTTTGCCGATGGCGGCGACCTATACGAGTTTATCCAGGTTGAAGGAAGTAGCGCTAGTGAGAATCAACTTAAGGAAGTGTTTGGCCAAATTGTCTCCGGGGTTGAGTATATTCATGCTATGGGTTATGTTCATCGTGATATCAAACCTGAAAATGTTGTATTGTTTAACGAAGACGACGGTAGCAGGGTTGCTAAGCTTATTGATTTTGGTCTTGCCGAATCCAATTCGCGTGTTCAATGCCGTGTTGGTACTGATGCCTATTGTGCCCCCGAGGTGAGCACCATCAAGCACAATATGAGTGTCGATGGTAAAGCAGCCGATATATTCTCTCTTGGTGTTTTACTACATTCTCTTATTGTTGGTCATTTATGCTGGAATGAAAGCTCAATTAATGATTCAGAGTTTTGTGCTTTTGTGAAGGCCAGAGAAGCCGGGCAGCCTGGTGCAGTATTTGGTTATGACCCCGAGGAAATGGGTATTACCGCCCACCTTACCGCTCTAATTGACTCTATGTTGGATATGGATCCCTCTCGTCGCCCCACTGCTTCTCAGGTTAAACAATCACTGTCCCTTCCTTGGTATGGTGACTTTGTTAAAGAACAGGCCGACTTTTACAGGTATAAGATTAATAACTGTGATAGTGGCTGCTGGGCAGACGAGGATGAAGAGGATATGGACTTCACCTCTGATCCTGTTCCTGACTTTAGCTCAACTCGGGCCTCAAAGGCAGTACTTGACAAGTGCGACTCTGGTGTTGCAATTTAATTTTTGTACGCTTTTTCATAATTGTTTTATCGATGCGTTGTATGTAGTTGTTTAGTGAACAATATGTATGTATGTAATGGATGAAAAAAAATAAAAATTAGTTCCCCAAAAAAACTAGAAAATATAAAGCTTTTACTCATCACTGAAGGGGCTAAGACTTAAAACAAAAAAATATATAAAAACTTGTAAAGTCTTAAAAATAAAATAAAATCATATTATTATCTGTGATCATAATATGGCTATTAATTGTAAATCTGATCGTTTCTACTCTTTTATCCAATATGCAAGAACACCCGTGTGTGTGACTGCAATATGTTACTGCTCACATTATGGTATAAATACATGTTGGATACAATTGTCATAGTCTGTTAATGGTTTACGTTTCACTGGTATCATATATATATATATATGGGACAGAAATATTGTAGATAAATGCAAAGGGTAAATTATAAGTGTAATTGTTTCATACTATTATTACCAAAGACTTGATTTAACTCAAACCAACTCCAATTAGCTATTACTAACAGTAGTGCAGAAATATCAATAATCGATTACGAAAAACAAGGGGAGACCTCGAGAAACTGTGGACTAGTCAACAGAACTCCCATAGATTCTTATAAAGTGCTATATTACTATGTTGATAATAGCTGTTGCCACTATTTAATGTTATTATGTAGTTCTCTGACTATTGACAGACATGGATTTCCAACTGGCTTATTTCTATCTCAAAAGGTTGAATTCTTAAGACAAATAATATAAAAACTCAATTAAATTATCGATTATACACTTGACATTTTTTGCTGTAAGAACGATGATATATATATATATATATATATATAGTATGCTTCTATTATAATGATTTTGTTGTTCTCTAACTGCTTCGCAATGAATGCTATAATGTCAGTCTTCCACCAAGCATAGCTTTTACAAATTATATATTATATCATTACAAGCTTATAATTCATGTACAAACGTCGCATATATCCTTGGACCACAACATGAGGATGTTGTGGTTCTAGATGTAACTAAATATGGAACTGAGACATGTTTAAATATGTATTTGCCTCTGGTGGGAACGCTAGTAAAATAAGTAACTTCATTGCTAGACTGTAATTTTTATTCTTTAAGGTATTTAACAATTACATGAATATTGCCACTACCATATTCAACTGTTGACCCTGACCATATATTATGGACATACACCAGTTAAAGTAGGCAGGTGACTCAAGACCGTCTTTCCAACAGCTTTTAGCACGTTTTTTGATTGCAAAAGTCTACTTTTTTGGGTTGTGCTCGGATGTTTTTGTTACATTGGGTTGATCGCTAAAACTGGTACTGCATGGAAATGAATATTTAGTTATGATTTACGGCTAATCTTAAACAATCATTTATATTATTGGCGATTCAAAATATACTATCAATGATTAGTAGACTTGATATTGTGGTTTGGCAAAATATGACCTTAGAATTTTTCTATATTTTTGTATCTACTTTCAATTTGCGCCAGAGCCTTTGTAAATATGCGTCTCTTTTTTATGGAAATTTGTTTATTTAAGGTAATTCTATAATAAAAAACTCCAGAATGTATCCAATAATTGTAGAACTATTGTTACGATTACAAAATAATAACAATCGCATTCTGATCGCTAATGTGATGCTATCACTCGCAAGGTCTGAACAAATGAGAAATTGCACGTTACGATACCGTGCCAAGAGCTACTCTGGTAATAGAAATAGTTAAATCCTTAGGGCTTCCTTATAAGTGAAACAAATATATATTACACACAATTAGTTATTAATAATTACTTGCTCAGTAACCTACCAAGGCAGATATTATAATTTATATATATATATATATATTATGATTATTATAGTATACACTTTTATATATACAAAAATAAGTTAACTAACTAGGAATGTTATCTTATAACCTTATTTGGTAGATTCTTATCAGTAGAAACGCAGTGTTTCTAGCGCACTAGATGACCTTAGTTGAACCAATTAGAACCATAGTTTGTATACATATAATGTCCATACTAATGTTTAAATTCCTGGCTCTCGTCTGCAAATTTTTTAAAAGAAAACTATCGATCGATGCTAGTATTCTTCACGGTTCTTAATTACGGCGTAAACGATTAAACAAAAGAAAAATGCAAACTAGGTTTTTCTACTAACTTAGTATTTCACATTGAACAGGACGTTGATAACATGAATAGGGATACCATCCAAGATAAATCACATTTACAAAGTATTTGTTAAAATAGTAATTTTTGATTAATTTATGTATTTCTTGGCAAACTATAATTTATTGTTATTATTAGCAGTTATTATTAGATATGTAATATGGAAAAATAATTAGTGCAATCTGTTGGTGTTGAATGGCAACAGATGACCTGATCAAAACTGAACCAGCCAATGGTAGAGGTCCTGTGACTATATTCACATTAATTATTATCCTATATCCTATATTTTAGTTTATTTTTTGCTTCTTTTTCCTTCCATACACTGTTGAAACATATGTGATAAGCTGGGAATGATTCAAAATTTACTTTCTTATAGGTATTATGTTGTAATACCGCTAACTCCAAATAAACACATAGCTCGGCCTAAATTCTGGTAACTACAGCATTAAATAATTGGTCCAATATTGATTGATTGAAGCGTTTTTAATCATATAAAGTGATTTGTCAATATATAGTATGTGAGCACTTACATTAATATTGTATTCGATCATCAAGATAAGATTAGATAGTTCTAGCGAGCCTCATTGGTGTTGTATTATTCGGTAAGGATCTTTACGATCGGTTCCATTTGCGTTGATGAACACAATTGACATCCGTATGTCGGATAAAAGGAGCGGAAATAACCACTAATAATCAATAATCACGGCTATAAACATGATATACGATGAGGAAACGCACGAATACTTTTTTATAAGCAAAGCTTTACACTTACTATTGTTTGTTAACAATATCATATATATGTATATTCTGACGGTTAGAAAATACTTGGCCTGTGTTTGATAATCGTCGTTTTATGGTAATCTCCAGTTCTCTACTGGCACTTGAAAATAAGCATGCTCCGAGGAGATCTCTTTTACCGATAACGTCAATAATTGTTTAGTCACTTTCGAGTGTGGCAGTGCTCACTACATACACACAAACTTAGCTGCCACTGAAGGCTCACACTGTACTATTAGCACTATTACACCAAGACTATCAAGGCAGGAATATCTCCTAAATTAATAGCTGAATACAACCACAATAGACAAGTAGAGATATAATTAGCATATATGCTTTATATTAGAATCTGTGTCAGTTCTATCGACTTACACACCACTGTTGGGATCTCCAATTGCATAGCTGATAGTGTTTGGCCAGTGTAAGTGATAGCTGCTTAATCAGACCTATCTTTAAGACACGGTTGTTGTGCTAGAGGTTCCATTGAAGGCCATATACCAACTCTCTAGGTAACTGGCTGCAGTAATTGTTATCTCCCGTTCTAATCTATCTAGAAGGGATGTTTTGATGCGCTTGGGTGCAAAGGTGGAAATTGCGCAATGAAATCTGATCTATCATAAATAAACACTATGATTACTAGCTAGTTATCAGTAAGCAATTCGCTGACTTCTAACGAGTGAGCAATCTGGACACTGATTATTGTATACGAAAGCCAGTGGTAAATTAGACATACAATAACTATGTGTATATTATATATTTATAATTAAAGGCAGTGTATTTTTGTGTGCGTTTACGAAAACATCGTATTTTTCTATTGATACAGCGTATGTGTGAGCGGGCCGCGCATCTTTACTTATGTTCCTGTATACATGTGAGCGGGGTTTTTTATTATTATTTACTTTTGGCGTCTTTTATATCTTGCTTTATCGCCGTGCTAACTTTTGGTTAACACCAATGTAACTAGGTTTAATAACTTAGTAACTTAAATGAAGCCAATCATAAAGTATTCGAATCGTTTCCTTATATGGCTCATTGACTAATTTACTCGAACATATATTAACAAATCAATGATAACTACGTGTTCAGAGTGGATCAGAGCCAAGAATAGAACATACATACCATTTGATTACCCACGTAGTAATGATTCAGATTGAAATTAATTCCTGTATATTATATTGTATTATATTAGCTGTACCTACAGTTTTATAAGAATTCACTCTCACTGCATCACACGTGTTTAGAATGGTATAAATTAACTATTGTGCAGTTGACACAGGGCCTTTAGTTTTGTTTACGCTATTGTCTGCCACCTGATACGCGTCGTTGCCAGGGTAACGGCTTAAGATAAGATAAAGACAGGGTGTAATATGTGTTGGAAATAATAAGTAGAGATACGAGCGTTCCTGTGACCTATGTTTGTTTAGAAGGAGAAATAATACAAAATTAAGTAACGTTTTAATGTGTTCCTTTGCATACACGGAGTAAGAGAGAATACCGAATTAAAGAACGCTTTAATGTTTCTTTGCATACACGGAGTACAGATATGGTAAGACAAGTTCAATATTAAAAAAGTCAGCAGGACTTGCCTTTGACAGAATGCCACACTAAATGAACTATGTATAAAATTGCTGCTAATTTTCAGAGATGAGGCATGGCACCTAATGTGAAAATAACGGAAGAACGTTGACCAGACCGCATGTTAAATGTTCCTGCTCGCTCTGGTTCTGGATCTATTGCAGGCTCTGGTTCTAGATCTATTATAGTCTGGCTCTGTTGTAGGCTCTGGCATCCGGCATCTAGGCGACTGGCGACTGGCGACTGGCGACCGAGGTGATTTAAGGGTATTGCCCGGTTGTTATGTGCATTACCTTGAACTTGGAAATGCTAATAGTTGAAAAGCATATTTGAAGACAGAATGCTGATATAATAAAATTAATTCTTTACACGTAAAAGTCAGTGGATGGCTGTGGAGTTGGGGTGAGGTGTTTTTGGCATTCTTGGATCGTTGATTAAACAGAATTACCAGGTTTTGTAACCATGATAAATTATTTAAACTTACTCCGCTATCATGTTAAAAATAATAAGTAGAAACAGAAGCATATCTGTGACCTAGATTTGTTTAAAAAGATAGAGAATACCAAATTTAGAGGCGTTTTCACTCATTCCTTTGCATACACAAAGTACAGATATGATAAGACACATTGTTATTATTAAACAAGTCAGTAGGACTTGCTTTAGATGTCTAAGCAATGCTCATCTGGATCCAAAACATACCAGAATTAGCTTATTATATAGTCACGGAACCTCTGCCATTGCCTGGCTCAATTTTGATGGCTCCTCTTGGAATGAAGTAATTGCCAATAATAGTAAATGATTATAGCTATATAAAGAAATACCCAAATTAATTAAATATTCCTGTTTTAACACATCAGAAAGTTAAGGCTTTTGTCGTGAACGCTTTTACAAGGGTGTAAAAATTTCTAAAGATAATAGGAGTAGTAGTAGCAGT
>NAOQ01000182.1:12043-29923 GCA_002751075.1 Ichthyophonus hoferi | reverse complement strand
AGAGTTGAAATCTTTATCTTTTTGAAAAAACTGAAAATTATTTAGTTACTTTCAATAGTAATAATAATAATTACATGCACTGAGCCTTAGCACCTCACTGATCGCTCACACTACGTTATTATCACAATCGCACCTAACTGTATTAAGGTAGCAACTGTCACTTCTTAATTTGTAAAATATTAATATAAAGCTGAGGATAGAACACCTCCTTCCTACGGAAAAGCAAACCTCTCTATATAACCCTCCCATATGCGAGACCAAACTAATAGACAACATAGGGACCACCCTTTATTATTCTCCCAAGTCAAAATCCATAACACATCACTGAACCTGCACAATTTTTTTTTTTTGGGAATCCCCGAGAAAAGCCTGCTAGCTATCCTGGCCTTCAACTTGATGCCTGAGCAACTAGGCAAAGCTTCAACACGGCAGAGCCGACTCAACTCTATTTAAAGTGTCAAGTGTCCCAGTTAATAATAAATATAAGAATATAAGAGTATTCTATTTAAGAACTCGAAAAAGTGAATGCTATTGGCCATCGATTATAGTAGTTACACACGGCGAGATTCTTTCGATATTCTTTTGGTCGTGGACAAATCACAAATAGAGTACTATATATAGCTTATGCTATTGTGGTAAGTTCAGCCAAGCTGTGCGATGTAAGGGTTGGTGGTGTTGCTATCGATGATGAGGGCCCGTTAGTGGTCATTTTTTGTTAACCCTATGTCGTGATTTTCCCGTGCTTAATACTAGCATTTCTAATATTTTCCTATACCTACCAGGGTATCCTAGTTAAGTATTGTCTATGGTTCAGTTAACAAGTTTAGGCTAACTTTCTCTAATACTTTAATTTAATTGGCTATGATAGCGAATTCGGTATAGTTAATTAAGTATCAAGTTTGATATGCTATGTGATAGTAACTTATGATGCTGATTTTGCAGCAATGTAATAATATAGTAGTACACCCTTTTAGATTATATGTATATAGTAATAATATGGTAGTATGTAATATTGTAGTGTATGTTTACTTATGTAAAGCCCATGATGATCTGGTGATCTAGAAATTTCACGAAATATTTTACGATTATTGGTATTGTAGTGCGCGATGGTCATTCGTCCAGATCTTGTTGATTTCGTGTTTGTAGTAAATTGACGATCGATTAACAATCGATAATTTTTTGCAGTTGTAACACCTCCTTGCAGACGATGTGGTGTGCACAGCAGGTGGGTAGAGAAGAGGGATGATTAGAGTTGGAGCATCATCAAGGTGTCTCTGGATGAAGTGTTTTCAGCATTCGTGGATTGTTGACTTAATAGAATTACCTTGGCTCTGTGGGGAATGTTTTAGACATCTGACTGAATTCTTTCGGGAGGCTTACTTAATGCCCATTTATTATTATTTGATATTAACTAAGATACTTGGTAAATTATCAGATTGGTCCTTGGAAGCCACTGTATTGTGATGGCAATTGGGGAAGAAATTGGTAGTTGTAATTTCATTTGGGAATGAGTAGAAGAGGAATGTAACATCTCTCCAGGGCATTCCCTCAGCCGAGGGGTGCCATGGTTGATGTTATTACTGGTGGTGATGACCAGTTGGTGGTCATTTGTTGCTAACTCTGTGCTATGGTTTGCCCGGGCTTAGTACTAGCACTGTTAGTAACTTTACATACCTACCAGGGTATCCTAGTTATGTATTGTGTAGTAATCTGGTATTGCCATATTTTAGATTTTATGAGATTTTATGATAGTTCTAATAACTTGCCCACAGTTATTGGGATTTCCAATGGGTTTGCATCTTGCTGGTTCAAGACACAGTTTCGGTGGTGGAGGTCCTATAGAAGGCGCGTATGCCGACTCTCTAGATAACTGGCTGTAGTAATTATACCTAATTCGAAGAGAATCGACGTTTGGTTCGCTTAGGTGCTAATGCGGAAATTGCACAATGAGATCAATCAGTAAAGGGTGCTATATTATGATGTAAATAATAACTATTATCACTATCATTGTTAATAGATAGTTCTATGACTTTTAAACGAGCGAGAGATTTAAATACTGATTATGAATTTGAGTGCCAACGGTAAACTAGATATTATACCAATGCGATGACTATATGCATATACATATATATTGTGATATTGTTTAATTAAATAATCAAATGTAATTTGGTGTCACAAGCAATTTCGTATTTACCGGGACCCACCTATGTGTGCACGGCGGGAGCTTTATTGGTTTATTTTCGTTTCTATTTATGCTTTCTGCAACATCTGTTTATCGCGGATGTGAATGCGCCCATTCAATACATCACAGAAGACCAATGAAGCTCAATAGAATTATCTGATCTTATTCTGCAAGTATCGTGTCCTTGTATGGACGGCTTTTGTTTTTAGCCAATTATCTCATTATTGATAATGTTCATATTATGGTATTGGCAAATTATCTTTGATTAAGAACGTCAAAACTAATATTGAATAGGTCATTTCATGATCCACTTGTAACGAGCTAATCGCCGGAACTGCGTGCTTCAGTGGAGTTAAAGGTTTTGTAACAGATTATATGTATGAAGTAATAATATAATGTATGTTTAGTTATGTAAAGTCTAGGAAGATATGGAAATTTAACTTCCAGAGTTGTCACCAGCTATACTTTGGTGTGTAGCATCATACGATCCAGATCTGGTTATTTCTGATTGTAGTAGATAACGTTCAATTTGAGATCGATAACTTTTGTGGTCATAAGACCCATTCCTACAGGAAAGCAAATATCATACTATAACCAGCGCAAATATGGGATCAAACAAATTGACAACATATGGGGCCGCCCCACGTCATTCTCAGAGGTCAAGATAACCATAACACATCTCAAAATATACATTACAGTTTAGATTTTTTTTAAATCCAACCATACAAACGTGTTAGCTACCCAGATCTTCAACTCGGCTGTACAATTAGACAAAATTCAGCACAGTACAACTGAATTAGCTCTATTCATAGTATAACTATTATAATCTTCACTACTGTATGTTGATTCTGTGTCACCGTCAATTGACATATGGCGTTTCCCGTCTCCTTCACTAGACTCTGGACTTGTGGTAATAGCAAAGTCCTCAAATAGATTTCTTGAAGTTTCTTCGTTACTGGTATCAGAGGAGAAATGTGCCTGTTTCTCTTTCCCCACCAAATGCAATTTAGTTGTAGTTGTTGTGATAGTTCTATGCTTGAATTGTGGGACAGAAGGAGTTGCAATATCTCTTCTCTTAACTGTAATTACTACTACTTACAAAGTGCAAATATTGTGTATGTAGCTTTATTGTTATATACTATGAAATAGGGGTTCAGACAGTTTGTACTTGCTGGTTAAATAGCTGTTGGTTCAAGTCGATACCAGTTGACCATATGATAAGCTTTTTCTCAGCAAGCTTTTGAAATCAAATCCGGAACCAATTTGTTACACTTTCCGTATATGTCTCTTCTATAAGGATGCTCTAGTGAATAAATATATATGGGGGCAATTAAAATGCGTTCTGTTTTTAAAAGAAAAAAAATATTTGCCTGCATTCTTTTGCTTTAGATTTTAATATATGCTATTAATATATTAAGGATCAGTATTTATGTGTAAGCTTCAGCTAATCGTTATTTTCCATCGGAACCAACCTATTTATGTTAAAGAAAATCCTACCAGGTTATATCCCAAGTCTGCAAGTCTTGTGAAAATAGCCAAGCAATTCTCTAGTGTAAGCCCCCTGATATGTATTATAATTCGGTCTACATATTAATCATAATTAATGAGTACAGTACTATATGTTCAGTCTAATTAATGATCATATCATTTTATATTTATATTTAGAAAATACTGCTAAAGAGCTTAAAACCTAAATACGAGTCTTGCTCAGTGTCGGCGATGTCGTGTATACGACCTGCAACATAGATCTTGATTGCCTTCCTGAACACTGTAATTCTCTCCAATTGGAATTATATATTAACTATTGCCCAGGTGCAGAACCATTTATCATTGGATTTAACCGTTGTTCCTCTAGTTCGTTGTACCGCCAATATCATGTTCTCATGCGCTAAATCCGTGGAGTGGCTTCTCTTCCCACGCTCTCTAGTAATGACATCACACAGTGCATACCATAAACTGCATTCTAGTCTAAAAAAATATAGCTATGGATGGAGTAATATATTATCTAGTATACATTATTTCAAAAAGAAAAAGGAAAAGCTTGATAAACTTGGAATATTGTAATAGTTTGGCCAATAAAGGGAAACATATAACCCTTTATAAAGTGTATTATTGAATGTTAATTGTATTCTTATCAAATAACCAAGTTCTTTATAGCTAGCAGATCTCATCCAAGATTGTCATATCTGGTCTTGGATGACCTAGATTGAGCATTGGTATTTTTATATAAAAAGTATATTGCTACAAGCAATCCTGTATTAAGGGAAAAAAGTGCATATACTACTAAATTCTAAATTATTATTATTTTTGCTTGCAATGTTTTGTGGTAAAATTCTGACAAAAAAACATTTGGGCAGGCTCCTTTAGGTTGTGGTTTACGTATTTACCACTAAAGTGAAGTTGACCACATGACGCTATAATACTAATATGCGCATGTACGTACGATAAACCACCAACGGGTGTCCGATCAAACTGTCAAAATCATAAGAAAACACATGCCATCACGTTTTACTCACGACTTTTGACAGTCGGATGAAGAGGCCGGGGGCCTGATTATAATTTTTATGCTTTTACAATTTATTACTATTATTTATAGATCACTGCAATATTCATTTCTTCTGAGCAACATATGTGTTCTTAGGTATACTTCGATACAATTGAATAAATATCAGCACAATACAACCAAATGTGATTGGTCTAAGTCACATGATTGATTACCAGGGATTAAAGATCGAATCGTCACTTGGATTAAGAATCAGCTTTAATCCAATAACTTCAGCCTTCATGATAAGAAAAGCAGCCTTCTATATTTTTATTGTGGGGTCCTCCCAGTGTGGGGATCCCTCCCTAAACCCAAATTTGGTAACTAAAAAAATATATTTTTGGTATTTTTGTTGAAAACATCCCTGTTAAGATGTCAAGATGCGACAACATAATATGATTCCATTATAGAAACAACGTACGTTTTCATGATTGGTTTCCAATCATGCGTATTTTGATATTTGACACTTTAATTTGCTTTCTTGTAAAGTGATTTTGCATGCTATATATGGATATATGGACCACCTTAATTATGTAAATGCAACTGTCTGCGGTTGTAAATTATATGCTACTCTGTGCAATTCTTGATTCCTAATGCAAGATAACTTCCATTTATAAATGCGCAATAATAATAAAAAGAAAAGTTCTATTTTTTTTATAAATGTAAAGATATATTTTTATAAATATTTTATCTTGAATTACTATGTGAACCTAAGAGTATTGTAGGGTTTTTTATTATCTTTTCCCTACTTTCCCTTTTTGGATTTTGAGAATGAATTCACACACAACTGCTAAATTCTTTATTGCGCTCGCCACTAAATCAGTCAGCCTATAAATACAAATGGCTGAGTGGCGGATTTCTTTCTTACTACACTGCAATCTTTTTTCTTGTGTATTACTTATCAACGTGATTAATTGATGCTCTTTAGGTTTCACGACAACGCCTTGACCAGTTCCTCCTTTCCAGTAAACCACAAAGTTTTAAAAATGTACCACAATAATCTGCACAGAATATTGCATAGCACAGACGTATTGGTTAATCATAAACTTAAAAAAGGAAAAATGTATAAATAATATTGCTTTTATGGAGTCATACAGAACACCCCTGACAAGGGGTCTAGATTATGCGGTAAGGGCTCAACCTATGGCGTAACAGGAGATTTCAATTCGTATCTGCAAACAAATCATGGCCACGTGGTGGAGTAAGATTCTTTAACCAAGATATTATCCAATGATATATTCCATGTTCCAGACCTTTCGCGTAAATCTTTTAACGGGGAAGATATTTTTAAGTAAATATAAAAAAAGAACTGAAAGTCTTGGTTGTGCTCAAAGCCGGAAAACCACAAATAAAGGAAAAAAATAAAGAACTTATGACTTGCCTGAATAACGCATCTAAGTGGTCACTGATCATTAATAGGATATAATTCCATTAATCCCTGAAATCATTCTAATAGTCAATAGATGATAATGTAAATACATTATGACACAATAAAACAATAAAATAGATCAATTACTCTAACCACTTTTATTTTTTATTTTAATAATTATTGACAACATAGTATTTGTATGAGCTATTGCATCTATTAATTAAAAACATTAGAAAAACAACCAGGATTATCGCAATTGCCGAGTTACTCTTTTCAGATACGGAATCGGATTGAGAAGAATCGAATTCATGATATCTTCTCCAGATTTAAGTGTGGCTGGCCATACAAAATGGTTCATCGCGCATAAAGTTAAAAGGTAAGAAAACATTTAAACTGAAAACCATCGTAGGAATATTACGACAATTCAAATAACACTTATGAAATATTTATATCTAAAGATTATTAGAAAATAATATTTGTATACACTGCGCTATTAGTTATAGATAGCACGTGTCATGCGGGGTATAGATAATATAATATGCCCACGTTGTTGATATTCTTAAGATAGAAAGGGGTAAAAGATGCTTTATACGCATGTTGCCGGAGCCACGAAAATTAGTAAATTCAATATACCTAACTGTGTAAAAAAAAAAAGAGTTAAAATATTGACAAAAAAATAACAAAGTAGATTGTCAAGCACAAAGTTAATTATGACCTGGCGCAAGTAGCATCTTAAAAAATACTACTGGATTATTCTTTTTAAGAATACTTGAAATATAAATTATAATTGGCTATTTGGTTTATCAGAAAGTGAAAACCAATGGTATATCAGAGTCTCTTTTACTGACCTGGTTGCAGATTGGTTATATAGGCGCCCACTCCCGGTCCAAATAGTTTATTGTTCTTTTTTTGAGTTGTTTTTTTTTCAAACTTTATAGTTTTATATTATTGTTGATTTTGTCGCTATTATGGTTTTGACACAGACACAGACCTGTCCTTTAGAATCGGCGCTTCGTGTTTCTGCTTACGCTCGAACACCAAATGTAAGAAGATACGAATCATTGCTAGCTAAAATGGACTTTAAACAACGCCTTAATACGGAAGCGCAACTCATTAAGAGAGGCATGTTGCCAACTGTTGACCAGTTTGAGGGCTTCACTATTAAGGTTGATCAAGTCGAAATACTTCCACTAGAGTCAGAAAACGAAAATAACGAGTAAGTGTGTTGTGTATATTTAACTTGCATGAATTCTGTTTAATGTTTGTATGTGCAATATTTATTGCTTGTTTGTGTGTTTTTTCTACACATCCTTCCTTCGGATGGTATGCCATATCTGAAACGAAAACAGTCTTCTAACCCACTATACTCCCATTGTAGCGAGGAGAATTTCTGTCTCTTCGAGATGGATGACTAAATTGATATACTCAACAAGTGTTGAGTCATTGCTGGGCGGGAAAGAGCCTTGGCGCATCGAATTTTTCTTTAGAGTTGAGTTTATCTATATTGGATAACAACTTTTTATTTAGCGAAATAGTTACTTACCTATACTTGGGTTAGAAACTACTGTTTCAAACTTCAATGATTCAGATTGAGATTAATTCCTGTATACGATATTATATTATAGGTATACGATTTGATCCAAATTTAGTATGGAACAATACTAAGAATAATGCTGTTTTGGATGTGTATTGACTTTATTATAGTAGAGCTGAGGAGGAGAGCATTTGTATGTCAATCAGGCATTGATGAACCTCTTATTGAGAGCTTTACAAAAAAATCAACATTCTTGATAGTGTTTAAAATATATAGATTTATTGTGGCTCTGTGTTGCACCAATGTATACGTAAAAACATTGATGTATTTTTAACAGCTCAAGGCCGTTTATGTTATGTTGCCGGACAACCATAATGTAGTTGTCTTTTGCCCTTAATAAATGTCTAAATTGATTTTTTAAAACGCAGTCTCAGGTAGGGATAGCATTTCTAATTGGTATTGATTATCGACATTATTATTACTTTGGCTGGAGTGTTGTTGTGAACGCATGATAGTAGGCTAGATAGATTAGTTAGTAGGCTTGATCAATAGATTTAAACCAAAAGGAGGAAAAAAGAAAAAAGAAGGGAAATGCAAACTATGAGCACTGGCCAGGGGGAAGTCTTGAAGTCGAGAGAATCTAAAAGCTGACGAACACTGGCTACCAGTGCACTAGCGACTGTAGTAAAAATTGTTTACAAGAGTATGATTGCATTATGCAATCGTCTTTTGGCTCGGAATAAAATATTATGTCGTAATTTCAAAATTCTTTGATGTACGTTATTTTTCTTATGCGCTGGCTCAACCTAGTAACTGCTACGTGTGCTATCAGAAAAAAATTCCATCCTCCTCGCCAGACGTCTGGTATGATATTATTTATGTTTTTATGTTCTTTCTTGCTATATTTACTAAAATAATAAGAGTTTAAATTTTAGGTCGAGTTTATTGCCTACAATGTACATTTTATTTTTCTGTTCTTTTACCTTCCTTGCTTTTCGTTTTTGGCCAAAGATATGGATTGTCTAGGTGATTCTGTGTATCCGTTTACATTTATGCATTTGTTACATTGACACATAATTAGTAAAGAAAACCCAAGAAAGCTTGGTTTATTTGTTTGCCTGAAATATACCAATGCTATGAGATGTATTTGGCGTTTAGCTACTAGTATAAAATATTATATTTTTATGATATGCATTTTATTGTTAGTGAGTAGCATGATACTCTAGCATTAAATAGCCTTGTTCTTTGTTGAGTATTTTTATCATAAGCTAATTGATATACTATGCACCATTTGTTAACTCACAGTACACACATACAGTCTATCCATTTTGAAATAATCGCCGTTACCATCTTTTCTAGTTTCGGTTTGATCTTTTACATGTAAGCATTCTTATTATGTAGTTCTTATATTTTTCTATTGATCATGACTATGCTGGTTTACTATGCAGTATAATATATTTTAGCAATACATTTTAGTAAACAATATCGGTAACTGAGCATCCAGACCATGGCTGTCTGAGCTTGCATAAATACTATACAATGAGATTAAAGTTGCGTCAGAACCAAGGTTTTCACCACGCTTAAACAGTATCTGTTGGTACCAAAGCTCCTATTTCCAATAGTATTCTTTATTGTTACCGCGTTTCTTACATTTGTCCATTTGGTTATGGTTACCTATTAAGGTCAATAGGAAGTCCAAACTATTGGTCTATGACCTAGCAGTTAAGGATTTACATCTACCACAAACCGCAGTATCTCAGCTAGAGATAAGTACAACAAGTGCCACTTTTATTTCCGATAAATTGTTTTGTACTAAAATACCTAAAATGTTAACCTAAATACCTGTTTGTAAGGCAAATTTTTGATTGATAATCTATGTCGTCATTAATTAATATTCATATATGTTAAATGTAGATAGTGGATCAACTTCGACGCTGTAGACTACAAATTTGGCAAAATGAAGCACAGTTTATTCAGCACAATCTACACTGAACCAGCTACTTTGAGAAACTCAACCAAGAATGATCTACAATGCCTGTGCAAGTCCAGGCAGGGTTGTTTATTGTACATTACAATTATGTCAAAATAGCCCAACTGCATCAAATCATTCTATTATTAAGAAAAACTGTAGGATAGGAAAATATCTTATAAAACATTATGTAAAGGGAGTCAAAGCTGGAAACGTAGTATCTTATTCTTTTTTCTCAACTTATACCTGCTAACCTGTCATCATCCACGCACGCATGCCAACCTTGACCTTTTGGTACTATTTTTGTACAGCTAATCTATGCCCTATAACACGCCGATTTTGGCTTGCAAACTCATGGTAATATAAAATATCCAATAACAATCGCTCTGTGTTTTCTTACACCAATTATAAATGTGATATGCGAGCCAATGATCTAATATTGTAATGGAGGATGATTTAACTTATTTTTCTAAGAATAGAAAGCGTTGATTGGACCGTTAAATAGATATCATCTAATCTGACGTGCCAAGGATAACTGACCACATGCTTGTAGTGAAGTCATTTATAACTAGAAATAGATATAGATAGATGAAAGTAGGATGTGTGTCGAATAGAAACATAAGACTATGTATACTCTCTAGCACATTCTACCCACTCGGACTTAATTCCCTATGTAACGCTGGGCATAGGCATTTTCCTCGTTGGTATCCCATATCCGATCCTAGTAAACAAATAACAAATTTATTCAGTCGACTGTCATTCAGCCCCATAGAAGGCGTTAACAACACCCCATTTCTACCATTCGTAGATGTACCATACCGCAGCAGCGCCAATACATCCTGATTGCCACATATTTGAGCTAGTTTACAATGCATTTCCTCTGTTCTAAAGGATATATAAATAATTACCAATGATTAATTCTAAAATCATAAAAAGCAAAATTAGTAAGAGCTATACTAGAAATAGAAAGGAAAGGAAAAATAATATAGTTCAAACATTACAATTATGTAGCTAAAGGCTAATAATCTTAATTTGTTATTTCATATGTCCATGTCAAAAAAATAATTTAATAAACAGCAATATATAAGAAATTGGCTGGGCGTATACTGATATATATATGTGTGTATTTGTGCGTATGCAAGGGCGTTTTCTCATGTGCACATTGTATATTGTAACATTATAATAGTTAATATAGCCAAAAATAACTCCTTTTTTATTGTATTACATTATTACCTCATTTGCAAAACGCTATTTCCAATAATATAATGGTTAAAATAGTTCTTTTCAGTTGGAGCGGGTAAGACCCCAGGTTGGTTTTCATTCCTAATATGATAAACTCAAAAACTGCCAAGGCTCCTATTATGTTTATGTAGTTTTGTTTTTTTATTTGATTTGGCTTTGAGTGACCAATATGGGCGAATTTTCCTGCATGTCTTGTTTCAAGTAAGGTAATTGGGCTAAGTGTTAGGCTTTTCCACTAAGGTCCATGGGGGAACGAATGGAATCTTGTTTTCAAGTACGGGTACATTCCCGGGTCTTCAAGCAATTATATAACCATATATATATATATATAAACACTTGGTTGAATGAGTATATACTGTTTACATATTTAAAAAATATATGACTGGTTGTTTCGGACTGTAAGAAGAGTTAAAGTTTATGGAGGACATCAAAGTATTTCATTTTTATAAGATTTTACAAGATTTTTACAATCTAAACCTAAATAAAGAAATAACTACATGCCCTTGATTCGCGACTTCCTCAATTATAATTAGATATAAAAGCAGGTTTGGAGACGGTATGGTAGGTGGATTTTTTCTAGATGAATTAAGAATAGAACATGGAAATTTAAAAAGTAAAGCAGTCAAGAATATATGAATAGTCCACTTGTAAAAAAGAATAGAGCTTGGAACTAGATGAGATGAGAAATAAGAGTAAAGAACGAGAAAAGAATGATTAAAAGTAGAAGAAAACATTAGTAAGAAAAAAAAATTGTGGGAACTAACTAGAGACAGGACCAGTCACTGTGACCTATAGTCATTTCGAATTGAGGTAGTACTGAATTAAGAGGTGTTTGACCGTGCATCTTCGCATACATGGAGTACAGATATGCTAAGACATAATTTTTCTTATTAGACAATTCAGAAGTTGAGGTGTAGGCCCATCATGTTGTTAAAGCTAGGAGAACGCAGTTAGCTGGGAAGTCAATGGTTGGCTGATCGCCCAATGCGATCCCCAAGTGATTCATTAGAAGGTCAGTAGAAGACCTGTTGTGCATGGGATAGTGGAGATGGTTAAGATGCCAGTCTTTTTAGACTGTGCTATTGAGGGCTAGACACCCAGATCTTTATGTATGATTGTGTTGGTCTTGCCGTAGACTGAAATCTCTATACCCGTATGATATAATATCACGATATTGCTATATATAAGCCCACTAGTCTGTTTGCCTTTTGACTTTGGCATACATTGCCATGGATATTTTAACTTATACTTTATATGTAGCTATATTTGACACTACATGCATTACTTGAATATAGAGCATCTCAAACATGCGTGACTAGGGTTGAATTATTATTTACAATGCATCAGCATATCTGACCATTCTGGGTGATATTCTTGCTTAAGTTTGGTTTGTTGAGAGACAGAAATGGTACCTAGTTTGATATCAAACGCCAGTTAGGTAATTGGTATTGTACTGCAAGGAAAATACAATTTAAATAAGACAAATCTGCTTAATGCCTGTTTGTTTTACATTTTATTTTTATTTATTTATTAGACTTGATAAACTACAATTATTTCTTAATTAATATTGTTAGATAATATGTATGTATATATGTGTATCCTATGCCGCCTTTAGAATGCATGGCGAAGCTTGATGCCTATAGGACATAATAATAAGTCACTTTTTTTAAAATCAAATATACCTATTCCACTATAGTAAAAGTAAGATATAATATCAGTTAATTATAACTAGTAATATTAAAAAAAATTCTTTCATTATCTCCTACGACTTACTAATATTTATACTCAACTCAAAATATTCTATTACATTATAATTAGGCTATAATAGCTATGAAAAGTATTTTTAATAACAGAAAAGGTCTTATTTTAGGTTAAGCTCGTACCAATTGTCAATTTTTACTTTACGTTTTTAAACTGAGGAAAATAGAAAAACCCTTATATCTATATTATTAATAATATGATAATATAGACATATAACATGAAATAATCTTGCATAACATACTGTCAATGAGTATGGTTAATTACTAAACGCTACAACACTATTTCATTTTTATTACTATTAATTACTCTATTGAAGCAGATGCATTATGTGCACAACTAACCAGTGTATCGCACAGGCAGATGTTATATGCTATGGTATATGGTATATATTGCTGGCATGTATAATTATACTAATTAATAGTATTATTTATAATCTCGAGTCAAATATAATTGTAATATAAGTGACCTATATATAAAGGCCTTGTTCTTTACACAGACTGATATTTAAAACATAGTATGCATGTTACACCCTAAACCTCAGGACTCAAAGCTATCTACGGATATGTCTTCTTAAACCTGTTCTATAAAACATAAAATTATTAAATTCAAATCCTAGACCTCCACCCATAGGGTGCTTTATTCTAGGTATGACTGTAACCGACAGACAAAGCTATATTTAAATTATAAATGTATTTTATATTTTAATATCTACAGGTAATAACCATATAAATAAAACATTAAGGTATTACATTTTATATTCATGATTATACACATAAAGTAATATCAAATAAAGTGCTTTACTATGCTTAAATACAATACTTCTACCATGTTCTACACTATCAATATTGCTTGATGTATTACTACAATAATATAGTTATTTTTAAAAGTATTATTATATGTGACTATTTATTCATGGCTATTTCCCATTAGTCTACCTGATTGAAGTGGTCCCAGGCATTGCCATGCACTAACAAGTAATATTTGTTATTGTGTCCAGTGCCTGCAGATAGTGTGGAACAAGTGTAAGATAGCACAACGATTTCTTATTTATTTGTACTAGAATATAACACACTACATTCGTTTATTATCTGCTATTAATGAAATAGTATAGAATATGTCAAACCTACGTAGTAATGATTCAGATTGAGATTAACTCCTGTATACCATATTATATTAGGTATACAGTTTAATCCGAATTCAGTCTCACTACATCACTTGTGTTTAGAATGGTAAAAAATAAATAGTGTGTGGTTTGAGACGAGGCTTCTAGGCTTGTTTACAATATAGTTCGCCACCTGACATACGTAATTGTCAGGGTAACGGCTTAAAATAAAGACCGGGTATATTATGTTTATCTTATATTTTACCGTTTCTACAGTTAGTTGCATATGTTTTTATGCTTGCTATTTAATTTGTTTTAATCTGACCACTAGAAGTGTTACACGGCACTTTGATGGTATATTATTTTCCTATTATTATGGTATCTGTTTCATTAAGACATCGAGAGAAGAGATGCTCTTTTCTAAGCCAGCTTGGTAGATAATTGTGAGCAATCAATGTTATTACTGGTTGATAACTTGGCGGTAATTTATTAGTTTACTATTATAATGCCTCGTTTATGGTTATAATAGTTGGTAATGCAATCTAACTTTAGAACAGGTTTTTACACCAGGAGCTATTAACCAATAGAATAGAAGATTGAAGTATTCAAGAGCCACTTAGATACATTTAAAGGGGTCTACCGGTTAGTTACATAAGATCAGAAATGTAAATGTATAGTATATAGTATAAAGGTATAGAGAACACCTAAGGTGTACAGATAGGGATTCTGGGCTTGTATGTTATGAAATGTCTTATGCTGGAGTTTTAGTAAGACTATCTTGAATTATAACATAAATGTGGAGTATAACTACATACACAACATAGTGTATATATATATAATATACTATATGTAGAGAGTATAAAATGTGTCTGCTTATAACAGGACCTACACTCCAGACTTTACAGTGATAGCTGAATATATATATATTTGATTCTCTGCCATTCAAAAATGAGTAAGATATTAACTACACAGACTAAAATCGATAACTAAACAATGGCTCTAAACCAAAAACAGCAGAAATATATGAGGATGGATCTATTTTAACCAGCCTAGGCGATATAATTAGTCCCTACTATATATAGAGCATCTTAGTATTATACACCTATACCAATAAAAAGGAGTTGAACAATTGGTTCAATCATTCCTCTGTTTTAATTTTAACATGTGAATAAAAATATTATTTGATTATATATATATATATATATATATATATATATTGATGTAAGTTTATTCTTTCTTCTTCTTGAGTCCAGACACAATCATGTCGATTCTCAACAGCATGCAGGCGGTCTATAAACATAGTGGGAAAGATAATATGTAAATTTTAATTTTTAAATAATTTAAGTTTTAAAACTTCAATAACAACAGAGAAATAAGAGTGAAGATAGTAATGAAATCATCGTCACATGATAAGCTATGTTATTTTCACACTTATATACAACATACATATAAACAAACATAATTTCTAAAAAAAAGAAACAACTTATTTAATGGGAGCAATCACTATTACTATTACTATTGCATAGGTATTCTTCCAACTCTAACTGGATATAGGTCAGGGATTGAACATACTTCTACTTATATCTATAATTATTATTACTTAGCCAAATACCACCAAATGTAACTAAACAACCATGCCAAAATATATACCTCTCCTCTATACTAGATACTATACCATATACTACATATACCATATATCTCCTATCCTATATTACAATCTACCATAACCCCTCCACCCTACCCCATACAACCACAGTTACTAGTGGCACCATACAGCATATACCCTTCCCCTATACCATTACAATACTATACACCCTCGACCCTCTCTCCCTACACCCTACCTCCACAGCTGTCTTCAATATCTGTTCCTTAACTGCCAGGGGCTCCCAGATGCCTAGTTCCTTCATATCAACCAACTTACCAGTGTCCCCATCCACACCCCACTGTGTATGTCCCTCCTGTGCGTGGGTGGCCTGTAGGTGGTAGACACATTGATTGGTCAGTGGCTATTAGGGATATATATATACATACATATATACAGTACTTACTCTCAGCTTGGTCAGGGTCCTAATAACATTCTCTCCACAGTTTTGAATGAGGGTACGAGGGATGACTTCCAGGGCATTGGCTATAGCCTTATAGGGGTACTGAGCTACTCCCTCGATAGTGTCTGCTTTCTGGTTGACAAGACGTGCCAAGGCCTAGAGGCAGGGCGGGAGGGAGAGGGATAATAAAGGATGTTAACAGTGATTCCTCTAGATACTTTAAGCCTCCTATCTACAATATCGTATAACATAATATACTATAGCAACACCACCTACCGCCTCTGTAGCCCCTCCTAGGGCACAGTCTAGGATTGACCAGCACATTCATAACTACATTCATATCATACATAGTAACCTACATAATATCCTACCATATACCTACCATCTCAGTAGCTCCACCACCAGGGCACAGTCTAGGGTTTATCAACACATTCCTCACTACATTCATAGCATCCTGCAAGTTCCTCTCTACTTCATTTAGAATATCTTTACTGGCACCACGTAGAAGAATAGTACAGGCCTTGGGGTCCTCGCACTCGGTGATGAAGGCAAAGTAACTGCATATAGGTGTGAGTATGTGACAGTATGTAGGATAGAACGTAGAATAGTATAACCATAACTCTAAGTCTAACTATACCTATACCTATACCTATATCATAGTATGTTATAGTATATTATAGTATACTTACTCGTCTCCTATCTTCTTCACATCAAACAAACCAGCCTTGGTCCCTACATCCTCAGGCCTAATCTCGTCGGTCTTAGACACTATAGTAGCCCCACATGCACGGGCAATACGGTTATTGTCACTCTTGCGAACACGTCTGATAGCGCTCACACCTGCCTTGACAAGGTAGTGTTGGGCAAGGTCTGTGTAGGTATGTAGGTAGGGTAGCGTGTAGGATAGTAAGTAGATGTTGCTACGTTAGTCTGTATGATAGACTAGATAGGGCTGGGTTAGCTCAGTGGAGTGCAGTAGTATGGTGAATTTTAGGTAGCATAGTACCATAGGATAGTAGCATAGGATAGTAGGTAGAATAGCAGCATAGAATAGTAGGTAAGATAGTAGCATAGAATAGTAGATAGGATAGTAGGTGAGATAGTAGCATATGACAGTAGGTAGGATAGTAGCATAGGATAGGAGATAGAATAGTAAGTAGGATAGTAGACAAGATAGTAGGTAGTATACCACATATACCATATATATCACTACAACCAACCACCCCACCATGCAAGAGAACCATCCCCTCCTCTCACCTGAGACTCCCTTCTCTGTGATCACCAGGTCAGGCTTGAAGGCCAATATATCTTTGCACATCTGCTCTACCACCTCTTCCTCCTGCTTTAAGATAGTATTCCAGTCATCCTCCTTGATAATCTCTACGTTGGTCTGACTCTCTCCCTTCTTATATTCCAGAGGGCAATCTAGCAGGATAATCCTGGGTTTGGTAATATGGCGTCTCATTTTACTGTGTGTTACATCCTTGTTTAGCATCACTCCAGCCAGTACTTCACTCTCACTGATGTCTCCTCCTGGAATCTGGTAGATAGAGGAGGGAGAAAAAGAGGGAGAAGGAGAAGAAGAGGAAGAGGGAAAGATATAGAAGGTTAGGTGGTTGGTATGGAAAGGTAATGGTATGAATAAATATATCCTTATATGGCTATGGCTTACTCTTACATGGTTAACTCCACATATACTCTATACACTAACCAACCACCGTAAGGTACTAAAATATTAAAAGATAAAACATAGACAGACACTTGCAAATTAAACATAAACAATATGAATATATTTCTACACCTATCCGTATCCCTATGTAGTCTATAACTTTCTTATGGCCGTCCCCACACTAACCTTCTCGACCTTGGCATATCTTTTGATGTCTATCTCCTTCCTTCCACCATCGTCTACCAAAACTGTCTTGACTGCAGCAATGGACATCTGGCAGGCCAAGTCACTCCACTTCTTAAGAAACTTGGTGCCTGCGCCAGAGGGGAGGGACAGGGATAGGGTTAGTGAGGTATAGATGGTAACTATGTTAACAGTAACAGTACAGTAACAGTAATAGTAATAATAATAATAATAATAATAATAATAGCAATAACAAAAAAACAAAAAAAAAAAAAAAAAAAA
>NAOQ01000181.1:115966-129616 GCA_002751075.1 Ichthyophonus hoferi | reverse complement strand
ATGTATGTATGTATGTATGTATGTATGTATGTATGTATGTATGTATGTATGTATGTATGTATGTATGTATGTATGTATACATGTATGTATGTATGTATAATGTACATGACGCACTTTCCCGCATAATAGTCTCCACTAGCCCAGATATACCACTGACATCTATCTAATGGAAAACCAGGATCTAATGTGACAGGAGTGCTGATTATGATTCTACGAAAACTTCAACTATGGGGACTACCAGCAATTACTGGTGAATTTAGTCGATTTACAAGGTAGGGGGTTTTTACCTCCAGACCCCGCGCCTTCTCTCTCTCCCTCTACAAATCATATACACCCTATGTACACACATGACGTCACCCTTTTAAAGGTTTATCTGCCTCTTTATCCTCCCAGCCAATCAATAGCAATATACCTATCTATAAATAGCCTACCTATAAATAACTTACCTATATAAAAACTATACTATACTATACCATACTACAACTATAATAACCTACCTATAACTCTCTCTTGCAGAGACGGGGTGATTGACACATCAGAATCAGAGTTTGTAGAGGGCTTTAAGCACGAAGTCGTCATACCCTGGGATGCTCCTGCTTGGTAGGATAGGGTAGGATAGAATAGGATAGGATATAGTAGGATATAGTAGGATATAGTAGGATATGACATGATGTCTTCTTGCCTCTCCCTCCTCTCTCTAGTTGTTCTCCTGTGTGTATGTTAATTATATATTGTCTATTATTTCATATTTATTATTTTCCATAATTATTAATAGTATTCAATTGGTTATTAGATTGTTTATTTGTAATATGCTGGTGCATTCTTACTAAGTGGTATAGTAAACATCAACCAATCATTAAATCATTATGCTTATTTGCCTTGGTATTAGCGGTTCTGCTGTCCAAAATAATTCTAATTGGACATTAATATTATGATGCATACTTATTGCTTTTGATTGGTGTATGTAAATGATTGTTTCCCCTAATGTAAGTCAATTATAATTATTATAACTATTAGTTATTAGGATTGGCCTACCAAAACCACCTTTACACTTGAAAACGAATTAATTGACATTATTTATGACTCAGGATCAAAATTAATTTAGACCAATCATATTATATATTTTATTAATATAGTGAACCTTTACTGACTGCCATTAACCCAATCATGGCTTAGGTTGTGGAGAGGGCAGCCAATAAGAAGACATCCTACCCTGAAGATATTGCTTGAGGTTCCTGAAGGAGAAGATGTGTGTGATTGCTTCTATATTAGGCTATATATAGATATATATATGATTGGATGATGGGCCCAGGCCCTTCATATTACTTCACCCAATCTATTTTGTAAACTTTATTCTCTCTTATTTTTCTTCGTTTTGATTGAATCCTTACCATATTTATTAATGAGATCACTAGTGCATCATTGGGAGTTACTAACCATATCGTATTAATTAATGATCTTTAATTAACCATATATATTTAATTATTACTCCAGGGTCAAGTGAAGCCTTCCATCTCGCAAGGTGTAGTCAGTGATCTGAAAGGTGAGCATTGGTTTAGATGGGCCAATGAACTGTAGAGACATGACATATTTAAATGGCTAAATATTATCTCTTGGCATTTCATTGGCTCTCCCATCTACCTACCTTCTTGTATATACATATGTATGTCTGTTTTCATATTTGTATATTCCTATTGTTGTCTCATTTCTCTCTGCTTCTCCCTCTCGCTCTCGCTCTCTCTTTTTTCCCTATTCTTTATGAAGTTTTTCTGTATTTGACGCCGCTCACTTGCGTGACTTTATTAATACTGGCCAATCACAGATAAAAAAGCATGCAAGCCATCCAGTCAGAGTAAGGCATCCAGGGACCGACCGAGCTTTCATATGTCACGGGGCCTAGAGGCCTTGGCATTAGAGGGATTTGGAGAGAGACAGGCCAATGCCATGCGGCGGAGAATATAAAACATATATTGATTGGCTATAGGATATTATTTACTTTTTACTTGATTGGTGTGATGGGTCCCTATAGCCTGTGCCCAATGTAAAGATAGTACAAGGGGCACTGCCTGCCTATTAGAAACCTGTACAGTCTCTGCACTTTATAATTGAAAATTAAAGGTCCAATGATATTTATTTATAAATACTAGTGCTTAAAATCAGGTAGGATGGTTCATTTTCATGAATTATAAATTATACCCACCAATCATATTTTATTTATAAATTAGTTATATTCTCATTCTCACACCACCTGATTGCAATATCTGAGTATGAGGCCTGTTTTAACTTCTCTGGCTAGGCCAATGGTGTCCATAGATTAAACTATTAAAAAAAAGACTGAAAATATTATTTATAACTAACCAATTGGATGACAGCCATATACCATCTCGTCCTATCTTTGTAGTTGTACTGCGGGGTCATGATTTTCGGTGTCACCATTGGCCCCTTAAAATATATATATATATATATCTCTCTCTCTCTCTCAGTCGGATAGTACAGCTTCAAGTAGCGTGGGATTATTATGGTTGGCTATATATCACACATGAAGAAGTGTGCTAGGAACTATCGACATGACATAAACCCAACTCTATTGGCCATTTACCATATATGCTACTGTTAATTACCCAATCACCATAGCTTCATGACTATTTAGGAATAGTTTTACAATGATGGATAGATCGTCTAACCTGAAATGGATTGCCCAATCAAGAGATCAAAGCATTGAAGCAAGTATCCAACGTAATCCCTGTCATTTTCTTTAATAAGAAGCCTTGCCCTTGGATCTTTATGGCAAGGTGAGCCAGCATCATAGCTATATTTACAAGTAATTGGAGCAGATACCACAATATTACGTCATATCTCATAAATCCCAATTAAACTATAGATGTCATGGACAGATACTATCCCTATTGGATGGGTACATTGGTTACCAAATCCAACTAAGCATAAGAGATATATTGAGCTGCATAAAAATGACCAATGAACGTAGACTACCATGTGAAATCTAGAGTTAACCTGATTAGCTAGTATTAGAAGTCATTGTTCACTTTGTAAAGTCGGATGTTGCGCTTGATTATTAATAAATATCTGTCGCTGTAAGATTTTTATGCAGTCCTCCAGTTTGACTATTCCGCCCTCTTTATTATCTTGTGTCCTAACCTTTTTATCTATGCAACATACGTTGATCAAATATGTTCATCGGTTCATCCATATCAATGATACCGATACATTTTGCAAGAGATTAACGAGAGCCACTATAATCTCCCATTCTCCTTTAATTGATCTAATGTCCTTGCGACTTAAGTGATTGGCTACATTAACTAATTAGCTCATTGGACAAATGCTTGTGCTTTATACATCGACTAACAAATATCTTTAATTATGTGCTGTCGACTACATAATCGTCCAGTTATTTGTATTATTCTAAACCTGTATCGGTTGGAATTGCATGTGCGTGTATTTTGTATGTGATCTGAAAATCCTACTTCTCACAGCTAGCATAACGTCAAATATCGGAGACAGACTTTATTCGTGATATGATTGATGGGTGTGTAACCTGTTATTAGACAGATCCAACCAATCCCAGACCTTGTCTAATCAATGCATCAAACTGATATCCAACTAACCCAAACTAACACTTTATATTTCATCAAATGATATTAAATTATTTTAAATAGCATGAGAACCAATATAATCAAAAATTGCAACTTAATCTCTTTCGAACATCACCACCAGTTCTACCCTTTCAGTATGAGGGAAGAGATCTACACCCATGGCTTTGATTGGTCGGAAGGGATTGCCGGGCATGCCTTTGGTGGTGGGACGACAAAGACTGTGTAGGTGTGCATATGTTAGTGTGCGAGAAGTAGAGTAGATTGTAGTACAGTATATATAGTATAGTATATTATAGTATAATAGCTTGAAGGTATGTAAGTGTATATGTACGTAGTATAGGATGGCTGTATAATATTAGGATGATAGGTAAGTCTATATAACTGTATGCATATATCCTAGTTCTCATTGGCTAGCATATACAACAACAAATTCAATAGGCTATCCCAGTAAAATTATGACCAATAACATGACAGCAATTTGGAGGGAAAAAATATGACAACCAAATGAAAACCAATGATAAAGAGTACAATCCCGCAACCAATAACGTCCTAATGATACCATCCTGCACATAATATATCACAACCAATCACATACTCTATAAAGTTGTTCTGGGCTAATTTGCCGTCACATGATACGTAGATTAATCGCTTGAGACCAGGTGTCGATCGAATACCACGCACAACTGCCACATCTGATTGGTGGAAATATATTTAGGAATGTGCAGGTAAAGGATTAGATTGGTGGGAGGGGGAACCAAACCAAACAATAATTGGCACGTGCAAGCCACCCGGAAATCAATGCACACAAATTATTGTGAAAGGGAAAAATGGGAAATGATGTCATAGTAGATAAAAACCATTAACGCAATTGTGCATGATATTAGAAGAAATTGCCCAATAAGCAAAAGGGTAAAATATGTCAACCAATCAAAAAGAATCCTTACGTAATCCGCTTCTAGGGGGATCCACTACTCCGACCACTGGAGCGCTACCCAATTGGTTAATCTCGCGGTGGAGTACCTTCTCTGCGGCACCCAATACAAAGCGACTGTTGGTGATACCTGATAGGTTGGATGTATATATTGGTATATTGAGAGAGGGAGAGGGAGATAGATATAACGATAGATAAGTTTATTTATATATAACCACCACTTCAGATCAACAAGGACCGAAATAAAAACATTGTGAACCAATCAATCCTAAAATACCTATAGTCCTAAAAAAATACTTCTCGGTAGAAAAAAATGAAAAAGACCATTCAGCCAACCAATGCAACACAAATCTCAAGTAAAAGAGAGGAAGGGGGAGTGTGTATAAGCCCCTACATGTCCATATATGGATAAATATGACGTCATGCTAATATGTAGATGAATATGACGTCATGCCCATATGTAGATAGATAGATAGATCAACGTCATGCTAATATGTAGATAAATATGACGTCATGTCCATATGTACATAGATCTAACGTCATGCTAATATGTAGATAAATATGACGTCATGTCCATATGTACATAGATCTAACGTCATGCTAATATGTAGATGAATATGACGTCATGCCCATATGTAGATGAATATGACGTCATGCCCATATGTAGATAGATAGATAAATCTAACATCATGCTCATATGTAGATATGACGCCATGCCCATATATAGATAGATATGACGTCATACCATTAAGGGCGGCGTTCTTTTTGGCATCTACGATGGCACTCTCTACAACCTCTACGCCAATCACCTCCTTGGCTCCAGCACTTAGTACCATTCCAATGGTTCCGGTACCACAGCAGATATCTGATTGGACAAGGGGGATTAATGGCATTCATTAATAATAATAATAATAATAATAAACATAACATTAATACACACCAAAGACTACTGGTGGATTATCAGATTTTTCTGTTAGCCCGCACCACTCTCTGATCGATGAATAAAGAATCTCCGCGGCACCAGCGTTAATCTGGAAGAAGGAGGTAGGAGAAATACGGAACCTGTCATTGGATAAAGATCAGTTGATTGTCGTGATTTAGTAATGTATGTATGTATGCCAGTATAATATATATATACGAGGGTATCACACTACTTTGCAAATTAATTATATATACATAAAGGCAGCACTTACTTTAGACCCAGTAGTGTTTCCACCAATACCTCTTCGCCAAACAATATGTCAACAGGGTCCTTATCGAAGAAACCATTGGTTTTCCCTTCATAGACCTAAACAATTATTGGGTGTTACAGTAGATCTAGGCACAATCAAGATACATAAGCATAGTCCCATAAAAGGAAGGTCGATTGGGTATACCAACCCATCTATATATATACAGACAGCTTACATAAATACAGCATCCAATAGACACCCCGGAGCAAAGTATAAAGGAATGGAAGGAATGGGTTATCTATAAATAGAGCTCCAATAGAATGGCCCCTACCTGTAAACACATGGATGTGATTGGTACTTCAGTCTGTTCCTCAAAGTACTTTTTAGTATCTGCCTTAGCCTTGGCTATCTCCTCTGGGGAGAGTTGTTGTGGGTGCATTTGTAGAATTACCATGCCTATATATGGGTAGGTAGGTAGGTATATATCAACAATGAGAGGTGTAAACCAACCAAACATAAAAGAGGGAGACAATAATATGAGCACCATTTGATTGGTTCAGGCTAGAGGGCTATAAAGAATATGAATATATTATTACTAAAAGAGGAAGGAGGTCAGGGCCTGCAGTCACTTACATTGCCCTTCGGAATTTGATCGCACCACCAATAAGCGCCAATGACCCTCTTTGGTCATACGATCAAAGCAGGCCAATGGGGAGGCTCGAACGTATGTCTGATTGGTTAAATGTGGTTAGAATGAATGCTTATGATTGGAAAAGTATGTAGCTATATATAGGTGTGTAGGAGAAAGCAACCAATAGTGAGAGGTTGAAAGCAAGGGTCGTAATAGGATGAGACATCATGTGGTTTGATCTAGGATTGGCTGAGTAAACTGGAAGACGCAGATTGAAAAACATGGTGAGCTTTATAGTCACGTGCACTTATCATTGGCCTCGCAGATATACATACAATCATACAGGATGTACCTATATAATGATTGGCTGTTATTAACCAATAGAGAGGGGCTGTACCTGCACCAATTGGACAACATTCTTCATCTGTTTGCTCACGTGAGGGCACTCTGTAGGTGCCTGTGGGTAATTAAAATATATCAGTTTAATAGAAGGCAATCATTGGTTTATATATATATAGCTCGGACATTAAATTATAAAAGAGAGAAGAGACAGGGAGGGGGCCCAGGGTAGATAGATGAGGGGAAAGATAAACCCATATATGGATAGAGATAAAAGAGATAAAAGCCAATCAGTGAGATAACGGTAGCTAACTGGCTATCTATCACACCCACACAGTACTTACCACCACTCCTATATGGCCGTCTCTATACAACCCTAATAGGTTGCCTACCAATCCATCCTTATCAATAGTAAATTCACACTTGTTTCTATACCCCTCGGTGACTGGACTAGCTGCTACCGTCTCTACTGGGCACACTGGTTCTGTCTCACCAATCCTGAGATGATTGGTAGATATATATAGAGGGTGAGGGTGAGTGGGTAAATTCCATACAGGAAATATGCCCATATATGGCATAGCTTTAAATTCACGTGGCTGTGGCTAAGTATAACAAGTGATTCCCAGACTAAGTGGTTAAACTAATCCCTATCTTACTGGATGGCATTCATCCCCCCAATAATGTACATAGAAGTTGATGAATGCGTTATGATTGGTCATGGGACAAAAGGCACCATATAGGCATATACACCGTATGGTTAAGTACGCACATGGTGCTTCTTCCGTACTCTACTAATCTATCAGAACTGCATATTAAAAGAAAGGGACCATACATATGTTGTAGAGCTAGTATTAGATAGAGGAGGGCAAATAATCTAGACTTACTCTTTCATCCAATCAAGGTTGTACTCATAAAGCCTATCTCTAAGAGTGTTCATATACTCAAGGCACGTGTCCATCTTGGCCTCCAATTGGCCCTTGTAAGGTATTCTATTTATAAATGATAGTAGGTAGGATATTATATATGATTGTATGTATGTATGTACGGAGAAAGGAAAAAAGGTTAGTAAGTATTTAATTAATTAATTATCATTAGCAAACCCTCTACCGTCTACCCTATACTACTAGTAGATAGGATAGTATATATGATAGTATGTATGTATGTACGGAGAAAGAAAAAAAAGTTAGTAATTAATTAATTAACAATCATTAGCAAATTCTCTACCGTCTACTCTATAATACTACTATACCTCCAAAACTTAACAATCTGATCATTCAGTCTTTCCCAATCAGCGCCTTGGGCTTCAACCACTTCGTTGCCATTATCGTCAAATTTCATTTTTTTGGTACGACTTTCATGTTCTTGATCACGCTTTTTCTACAAGTTACCATTGGTCAGCATTGAAATTAATACGTCATGGTCATGGCAGTATGTGTGAGTGATTACAATCCCACCAATTGCCCAGCTGAGTCATGTTCATATTTATCCAATAAGAATGGCATAATGGCAAGTCTATTAATTATGTAATGGAAGGCGCTGTATAAAAAACATACCCATATATAGGTATATATATAAACATATGATTGGCCCGCCCAAGTATGAACTATATAAGGAAATGACAAGCAGGTCACGAGCCAATCATATCGCCCCCTTGTACATAGCTAGAGTAGGGTAAACATTGGGGATCACGTGATATATCATGCCTATACTTGAAGTGTGTTTATAAATAAATATTATACAACAGGTGTTATCCAATCATTGTACCTTATTGGCGTAGTGGGGGTCCTCCTGCTGTCCGGCATTGGTCGCTGTTAAAATTTGTTTTTTAAACAACAAACCATCGAAAGCTGCTCTTGCTTTCTCCTTCTCCTCGTCGTTCTACCAAAAAAAAGGAATTTTTTTAATTAATTAGCTAAAGTAGCCAATAAATATGGCCTTCATTAATTAAGGCAAGATCAAGACACCAATGAAACACGGTCCACACGCCACAAATATATCCATGCTACAAACTAAGCAATGATATATCACGTACCCCTATTAATAATATTTAACTATAGACCAATCACATACATACCTCGAAGGTGACGTAGGCATACGTCCATTGAGGCGATTTCTTTACTTTGATTGGCTTAAAGCCTTTCTTTTGAAACATTTTTTTAAGTTGACCCACTCCCATGAACTAGAGCGAGATTATTGTTGTTAGAATTATGGATGGATGAATGACAATATGATAGTAGAAATAGAAGTATAAATGAAAGCGTTTGTACAGTACTCCAGGAATATCTATTTAACAATACCTGCAGTAATGTTACCACCACGCGAGAATACATCATAAGCAGAAAAATATGTATAGATCATATAATATATATATAGGTACACCATAATAGCATCAACTATATAATATGTAACACGGTAGTTTTCAATGACCTACAGAAGGAATGTTGTCTACAAATATCTTGTAGATCTCAGAGGTGAAATCCTCATGGCCTCGCCTGGGAACTGTACAAATATATTATATGTTATAGGGTATATGATATAAGATATATGTTATCTGTTATGTATTACATGTTTTATGTTATAAATTATACTGTGTTATACTATAAGATAATCAGAGATGGGAATGAAGACTTGTTTTATAAATTTTACCTTAAATACAGTCCTCTGTATGTATGTAAATATGGAAATAGATGCAGTGTATAATAGGTAGCGCTATAGTACCTCATAACACAACCATAGAGTATAAAGTATACAGTATAGAGGTATATAGTATATAGTATATATACCCCTGACTTAACAAAGACAAGTAATAGGTAAGTGTATCTCAAACCCACCTTCCTTCTTTACCTCCACCACCTCCTCATGTTCTCTCTTTGTTCCCTTGGCCTCGTCTTCTACCTTCTCTTCAACTGGTGGTTGTACTACATCTTCCTTGACCTCTTGAGATTCCACAGGGGTTAATTCAACAACAGGGGTTGGCTCAGCAACAAGGGTTGGCTCAGCAACAGGGGTTGGCTCAGCGACAGGGGTTATCACAGCCTCCACAACTTCTTCCATCTTAGTATCTGCCATCCTGCAGCCTACAGTATATATATATATATATATATATATATACCTATGTTTTAATAGTAATAATCGAGTACTACGAAGCTGTACATGTGCGTGGACGGTTGATGACAGTTGCGCAAATTATAATTTTTTAAAATAAAATAAGCCCAGGGATTAGGATTATTAAAGGGCCAAATATGATTAAAGATTTATATCCAATAGAAATAAAATACATTTATTTGTGTGTGACACACCAATTATATCTATTAAGAAAAGAGGGATATAAAATTAGTCAATCGCATGGCCTTATATCATTTCCAAGGATGTCATTGGCTGCCTTGAGGCTAATAGATTATAGACAAAGCTATCACTACATACTCTAGGTGATTAATATACATTTATTATTTAATTACACCTTTATACGCTCTTTAGTTATCACCTTATTTATTAAATAAATGTTCATTATTGTTAAAAAAATATTAAAAACATGAACAAGATGTGCGACTATTATTTACAGCAATCCCAAATAAAACCCTATGCTATAATACCAATATCAGTCTATAGATTGACGTCATAGGTACTATCTATAAAACAATCTGGGATCATGATTGGCTGGCATCAACCTAGTTTATATACTATTATACATAATATTATTTATTGTACATCCTATTATTATACATACCATTATATAGGCATTTATAGATCAGTTAGAGTATACATGAAAGGGTCAAGGGACCACAAAAATATATTATTCTGTTGCTTACGATAGGGTTTTATGTTAACTTGCACTACTTACTACCTTATGTTAACTTTTCTTTTACTATCTCTGTTCCCCTTGTGGAGGTGGGTTGCAAGAGGGTATATTCTATTTTCAGACGCACACAATAAATTAAATAAACTAACTATTATTGTTCAGGGTTCACAAGTTAATACATGTAGACGTACTTGTATACTGTATGACCTCTAACGAGTTTATTTTATTTTCATTTTTACGGTACTTCAAAATATCATTCCTAGAGTCCCTCCAAGGTGTCCTTTGCTGGGGAAAGGAAAAAGGGCAAGAGAGAGATGCTAACGTACACTAGTCTACCATCTTGAAAAAACGCTAAGTAACTTCTCTTACAGCCCGTGATAAAATAGTCGCCAATAGCATGAGCAACAGCACTAGAACTCAAAATCAAGTTCTTTGACGCATATGGAGCATGATGCGGCATTCATTACGGCCGGCTTCATGTGGGTTGGAAGCATGTGTTTTTGTATTGGAGTATAAATATGTTGTTTGGTATTATTGAACTCCTTTGGAAAAGTTAAAACCACACTCCCTCCAAAACCTCCTTTGACCTAACTCCTTTAGCCCTCCTCTCCTTGTACATACAAGACTGTTGTTATAATGAACGTTGTTCTAGTTGCAAGGTTATTGCTGGGAGTGAACCTTCATTAATGCTAACGAAAGAGTGCTAGAAGGAGTTCTTGCCAATTAACGAGTTAGATATGGTGAGTAGTAATCAAATAAATATAGAGCCCAAGAGGTTTTGTGTTATTGGCCTGGCTGATGGTGTGAAAAATACATATCCTCACTTGTACCTTCCTTTTGCGGTGTATTACATAAATGCTACGTTCAAATGAATTGCATGTAATTTATATGTATATCTCTGTGTGTCTGTATGTAGGTACATCCATTGATCGTCATAACGTACATTAAGCTCATAGTTTACCTATACTATTGCTAGCTACTATTAGAAGTAGATTCTTCGATATCAGACATATGTCTGTCAGAAGTTGTTTCACTGTCTGACGATTTATCTGAAGTTCCACTAGCTTGAGGTAAATCAGTATCGTCTTATATGCCTTCAGAACTACTGCTGGTAACTAGTAGCTGTCTTATCGCGGTGAGTCTAAATTGTTCTGAGCGTTGCTTTATTGGTAGCTTGTCGATATTACTTAATGTATCGTATTCAGAAGAAAAAATTATAATCTTTTTCTTCTTTTGGATTCGACGTCCAACCTCGAATGTCTTTGGTGCTAATGGCAAAGATCGTTTGACAACTTTCATTGGTCGATCTCTTCTCAATATCATGACACCTTAATTCAACTTTAAATATTAATGATTATTTCTTATCAAAAATAATCAATAAAAAATTAACCTACAATCAGGTAAAAATTCAACATTTATTCACAAAACTTTTCCGGTCCCGTTATGAAACAAGTCACGGCCTTACATATATATTTCTTAAACTAAACGCTACTGAAAACCCGTTCAGTATGAATAGAACAAACTACAAAGATGTCGTTACTACGATTATTATAACGATTGGATTTACATGTACCTAAAATTACCTAAAAAGATTTATTTCTAGCAATCGCAATTGCAATTAATTAAGGTCAATACATAGCCAGTCAAAATATAGATAAATAGTATCAAATGTAAATTGACAAAAAACAAATAAACGTATTTGAAAACATTATAGCTGAAAACATCTGACAGCTATGTTAATATATGTTAGAACTAAAGAGTTCACTGCACATTGATTATTCATTCTTTTATTTATTGCTATTATTTTTTTGTTCATTACTATACAGAAAGATGCTTCTTCCTAGTTAAATTTGATGGGACTTCTTTGTAGCAGTTGAGAGTCGATTAGATTTTCAAACATAGTCTCATTGGTCAGTTCGTATTAGTCGGAACGAATATAATCAGAACTGGTTTTTGAACGCGAAAAAAAAAAGGCATAAATATAAGATTTTATACAATAATGAAGAGAATGGTTGAATCACTTTACTAATGCCACTGCTCAGTCATAAAAAATTAATACTAGCTAGAAAAAGTCATATTCTGGAATTTAATATATATATTTTTATGTGTTCATACTATGTCTGTGGTTTCTAAAGAAGACGAAATGCTTAATCCAGATCCTTCACTAGAAGGCCAACTAATCAAGTCGCAAGTCCGGTGTTGCTGAACCATTAGAGGATAACTACTTAATTCCTATTTACAAACATGGTGATTTACACCATATTTAGTACATGTATTGCAAGCTACATGATACGATGTTTAAAGCATTTCTAAGCCCAGAGCAACTTTGTGTAGTGCTAGCAGAACTTGTAAAAGCTTTCGTCTATCCCTTACCTAGTGCACAAATTTAGGTTAACCAGTAATAGATAGAAACATATTATGCCAAATAAAATTCAGTACAACAAATGCTAATTTTTTTCTTCTAATTATTACAGAACACAATCAGTTAGTTCCAGTGAAGTTTGGTTTGATCTACAGCAGTAAATAAATTCTGTTATGGCTTGTTATATAGAGAGCAGAAGATACCCATAACATAGAGATGGAATGAATGAGTAATTTTCTGTACATAATTATACATTTAAATAAAGTTAATTCGGGTAAGATGTATATTAATTTGTATAAGCAAATAATCATAAATCAGTTGCATTGGATAATCTATGTACAGAAGGAAAAATGATTCACCTAATTACACTGACGCATGATATATTTTAGATCTGTTGTATGTGTAGCCGTGTTTTCTCTTATGCGTTTGGTATAATCAATGTTAGGGCACTCAATGATGGTGTTTGAACACTCATTATCAGGAGGATTCTCAATAAGATGGCGAGGTATAGTATTACCACAATCACAAACTACTTAAGTTGCTGGGCAAAGGATGTTCCAGTGTTTTTCTATGCTCCGGCACTATTGACAATAAACCGATATGGGAATTAAATAGAGGATGAAATAAACGGAGGAAATCTAGGCTTCTTTTCAAGTGATTATTGTTCATAGACGGCAATGCGTAACCGGTAATGGTTAGATTGTAATATTTAATAATTGGTCTATTTGATTACTTTTGCTTTTTAAAACGTTTGAAGTATAAAACATATTGTTCAAAGTTGCTATATCTTTGTAGAAACTCTGAG
>NAOQ01000181.1:75180-91645 GCA_002751075.1 Ichthyophonus hoferi | reverse complement strand
GGCAGACGTGATGACAGTGTCTAATGGACCACCGTTTACCCCTAGTGATTACATAGAGAAGCGGAAGACTGCCATCACCACGGCTGAGAAACCAAAGGCGTCCGTGGAGCCAAAGAAGAAGATAAAGGAACTGTGGGATAGACCCTCTGATGTTATTCTGTGAGCTAAACCAAGCTACCTGACCCGCGATGAAAGTCTCAAACCGGACTAAAAATAGTTAACCAATAAACTAAAATGTTTATAAAGCTCACGCTACTGGAGCTGAGAACCCAATAAAATACGCGAAAGATAATTTAACTCAATCAATGTCTTCTAACAGTTAATCAGTAGAACTTAACACCGATGCCTATCAATCATTTTATTATGATGTATGAAGCTGGCCAGTCGTAGACGCAAGTATTCGTAGTTAGCATGAAGCTCAATCCTATGCAAACCATAAGTTCATTCTGTAATATCATACTTCGTAGTATTTTACTATATAGGGAGATAAAACAAACACTGGGAAGCGTCGGGCAATAAGCTAGGTGCAAAATGCATTTTGTTTTTGTACTTGTAATTCAGATATATTCTGTTAGTGGCCCAAAATACACCTTATGAGGTGAATTTGAAGAAAACTTAAAATGTAATACATGTTCACATGGTTACATTGCTTGCGGTATTGCAAACTTACTATGGTTATTGGAGTGAACTTGCAAGATTATGTTGTTTTTATAATACGGATGGCTTTTAAACTCGATTTAACCAAAAACAAAAAATACATCATTAAACAGCAATAAGATATTTCTAAATATGTTCTTGTAAGAATACTTTCTACACTGCATATTATATGGTGGAGTGACGAAAGTGGAATTTTATATTGAAATACTAAATATAAAGCAGTTAATCTTATTATCACTAGACATCTTGTATCTCTTACTACATAACAGTCTTAGCTGTTCTCAACATTAAGGCCACTTCGTTTAACGTCACACGAATAGTAAGCAGTACCAAGCTCAAACCATCCTATCTGGGTTGTAGCATTTCATGCGTTGAAACTTTGACGGTCCCTTGGAATATCTAACAGCAACCTTATGAATAAAATCACACTGGATACTCTCTCACTTCATTTAACATTTCATTAACAAATGTGTTGTGTTAGCCTCTACATATCTATATCCAGGGCACAATGGAATCTACTTATACCCCTCCAATTTCTCGCTCTGAGAGGGCAAAGAATAATCCCCGATAATCATTCTTAAATGGTTATCTTTATTCAGCCTTTACAATAGACAAACCCCCCTTGGCGTTTATTTTAGCTTAAACTAATCGACTAACTAATCTGCTCGATGATGGAAAATAACTGACCCAATTAGAACCAATATCCATGCCCATGACTCACCAATCTGTAAGCTATTGTATCGCAATCATGATTTAATAAAATGTGTGTATGACCAACTACTACGACTTTAAATTGACTTACTATTTGTGACAGTGCACATGTACTTAACTTCATTTTTTCTGAATCGACCTAATTGATTAGATCGATCTATCATCATTTTGCGATTACTGATGCCATATTACTTGATTGGCATATTTTGGCTGAGCATAGGAATAATACGATAAAATATAATATGTAGTATAAATTAATATAGCAAACTGTGTTAGTTCTAGCGACTTGTCTACCGATTTTGGGGTCGCCAATTGGGTATTGTATAATAGGACTATATATATTATGATATTGTTTAACAAATATTAAATGAATGCAAAGCTTTGTGTGTCACAAACGTATTCGTATTTGCCTATAACGTAAACAGGCATGGAGGGTTGCCGCATATACCTGGGTGTATAGGGAATGGCATATGTGTGAGCGATCGGGCTTTTTTTTATTGTTTTTGTTTTCTTTTATACTTTGTTTTACAGCGAATGTTATTTTTTTTGGTTAACATTTGTAACGCTGTGCTTAATAATCTAAATAGAAATCATAAATATTCTTATTGGCTAATACATTTCATGAAATATAAAGGAAACACAACCCACTAGGAATTTCTGAATTGATCTCGATAAGATTATCCACTGTGTAAATAAATACCTCATTCAATTGGATTAGTTGCCAAAAACAATCTTCTTCCAGAGATAAAACAAGAAGTATTACTCGCCTGGTTAATATATTAAAAAATACCAATTGTAGATTCGAATATTATATAAAATAATATTATCAAAAGGTTAAAATTAAATTATGACTGCGTGTTTAATCCCTGAAGCACGCAAACATTTATTTTTACAAGTTCTATAAGATCGCGGCATCGACAACATTATTGGCCCGATAATAAAAGCCAATTAATCAGTCTCAACTTGAAATAATAAACATCAATTCAGTATAAAAGCAAATGCAGGCCGGACACTAGCTTTGGTTATCTTGGAAACTTAAAAGAATTATGAGTTCTGTTGTGGTGATATACTTTCTTTCTTATTGTTTATATAGTATATTATTTTTTAGAGTAGCAACCTAAAATCACTATGCATGTTAATACAGATAAAATATTATTTACTGTACTAAATTTCCTGTAGATCAAATTAGATATCTTATTATTTTGGCAATTATAACTAACCATTATAAACACCCTATCTTTGACGTAAACATAAACAATTGATTATTGTATTTTATTTTGCAACACTTGGCTTACTATTATAAATAAACAGTTAGTTCATATTATTAGATTTAGAAATAGCTATGGGAAAGTTCACATCCCCATATTCGGAACATAATAAAACTAAACGAGAATTTTCGTAAAGGGTCTCGTATAAAAAAATGGTCGAAGGAATCAACTAGGGAACTAATCCTCAATAATGCCTCTAACCTCGTTCAGTTGCAATGTTTTATATTACAAAAAAGAATTCTTAACCAAACCAAAAATTCTGGTTCCTCACACTATTACATTAATTATAGTCTGATATCTAAATAAAATAGTTTTTATGATTATCCCCACACTACAAAATGTTCTTTAAAAGTCCTATCGCAAACAGGATTCTATTGCTTGTTACTTACAAGATATAGTATACCATATATAGACTAATTTACAAGCTATTCTGTCCCCTAGATATGTATATAGCCAAACTATTTAGAAGCTTTTACTAAAATTCAACCCAGGATGACCTTCTAACTCTCCTCATGCGTTCTGCCACGTGTTCTAATGTTACATGGACCAATAAAGGAGACATTAATAGAGGTAATGAGATCACCATGACAACACGGAGTGTTACATGTTCCAATTCGTCTATAGGGCATCAATGATCCGCCCATAGTTTTTTATAATCCGGTTAAAATGAGTATTGAATTTTTAAGGATAGCTTCAGGTAATAATTCATCATGGAGCTATACAAAAGGTATACATATACTACGTAATAATAATAACAATAACATAAACGTTGTCATTTGGTTATAACCAACTTCATTTATAGAAACATACATCTACTTGGAGGCGATCTACTAGAGCATGATGTAAATGTATTATGGCTAAATATACAATCAAACATACATTGTTAAATATAGTAATATTGTTGGCAGATGTGATTATGTAGACATATGAATAGATAGTATGTTATCGTATATATATATAGCATAGTATTTATAAAGGTAAAACAAAACTGTGTTACATGTGGATAGATAGATAGATAGATACTATATTATACAAACAACATCAGAAACCAGATAAGAGTATAAAGTCTAACCACCTGCCCAACAGAGCTCATATCCACACTGCGTGCACAGCATATGCCTACAGCCTCTATTCTTTTAAGTTGAACATTTACATTTAAGTCATTTTCTGGTCTGTGTGGCATTTCATACATCCGACCTATACCGATCAACTCGATACTCCTTTCTCATAATATTACGCTCTTTTATGTCCGTTTTATTTAATAATCCCGCAATAAACTTAAACCAGCGTTTTCAACATATACCCTCATTTTCTATTCTAGATCTAAGACACTCTGGAAAACGTTTTATGATTTCTTCAAAAAACTGTTTTACCATCTCAGTGTCTCTATCGGTATGCTCATTTTGATGGATCCAAATAGCAAGAACATCAATCATAGAAATATAAAACATACATTTATCTAGGCAGGTTATAGAACTATGTTTCCTATCTTGACGTACACGGAATGCTAGCCAATTGACAACCTAAGAACAACAATAAGCACGTTTTCTCGTACCACAAACCCACACAGGAGCATCATCTTCAAGGTATTCTAAACAAATTGTACAGACACGCGTAAGAGAATAAAATTGTTGTACAACAAAGTGCATACCATGATTCGTGCTGTTGGGCAGAGCAAGAAACTCATAAGGACTAAGGTGCTTCTTAGTGACCTCTTCCTCCTCCTCTGACCCCATGTGTTAGCTTTATTGATATATATGTTCTGACATATAGATGCATCTATTACCAATCTAAAAAGGATTTAATTTTGTTGTTTCTGATTCACGTTCTTATCTTTTGAATAATGTCTAGTAATATACCTAGTTAGAAATACTCTTTAACGTTTCTTTTAAGACACAAAACACATAGTACATAGTGATAATAACTGTAATGCCCGAGATCTCATATAATCTCTTTAACGCAAGCACACAATCTTCATGTTGATTGGATAAAGTAAGATCTACATGATATATTTACCCAATGCCAACTTAGTGATTTTGGGGATCCAATCTCCAACACAGATTGCCAGTTAGAGTTCACATTTTATACTTTTAAATAAATATTATGTTTTAATCTATTATATATATAACTTTTGTTAAAGTAACAACTTTGTACCTATAATATGCCCTCTATATACGTTACAGCACTGTAACGAAAACAACTCAAAAAACAAAATCATACATGTACTATACAGAGAATAACTTAATAATATTAGCATTTCCTTGTGACAATAACCATTGTAATTTTATTGAATTAATGATGCTTATAATAAAGCATAGAATTATTATTATTTTTAAAAATACATCAAAAATAATAATAGTAAAATATGGCGGACAATGAAATAACAATAACACATACTGGCGATAAATTTATCTTTGCATACTGACCAATCGGATTATAGAGTCCTCATTCCTACTAACTAATAGGATTGGACGGACATCCTTCCTTATCTACCCCATCAGTAAGACGTCACTTACTAATTTATTCAGGCCGCAGGCCACGTGAACACCTGTATATATACCTACAATTCATACATATTTTTATGTATATTTACCCTGTATAGTATATAGCTTCATATATATCTGTACAATATGCAGTTCACTTGCATATCCTGCCGTGTCTCCTTCCCCTCTGCCGATGCGCAGAGGGAGCATTACCGCACTGACTGGCATAGATATAACCTTAAAAGGAAGGTGGTTGGCATGGCTCCTGTTACGGCTGAGGGCTTCCAGCAAAGGCTTATAACTCAACAAGAGAAAACACAGTTGGAGAAAGAGGTGTGAGGAGTTATTGTAGTAGAATACTTGTATATGGGGTTTTTGTTCTATTATGGACGATACGCAATCACATGTAGGTAGATCCTTCTTCCACAATGACGCCGCATCTTTAGTTCACAACTTTAATATTATATATATGCGCTTATGACTATCTCTAACCATGCACTCACTTTTATACACCACGGGGATAGACAGGGCGTCTAGCTGGTACACCAACCTTAACTAGAGAGAGAGATAATAACAAACATACACCGAGTAATATGTGGTGTGTACTGGCTAGCCTAACCTGTCATACTGACGTCATATGGGTGGTAATAGGTGGAGGAGTATAGTGGCCAGTGCCGTGCTTGTAACAAGGTTTATTCTACGGAGAATGCGTATACCAACCACCTGGTGTCTAAGAAACATAAGGAATTGGCGACCAAGTATGAGCTGCGCAAGGTAGATACATATATATATATATGATGTCTCTTATATATCCATGTACAGTTCTCCCTCTACTTTTCCCTGTCAATGTTTGTTGGTCATCTCGACGAATTGAATGGATTTTCTGTTGACTAATTTTTATTTAACAGTAGCCGGTGGTTGGTGTATAAATGACCATCGAGGGATGAGTAAAATGATTTAAAATAACATTTAGATATGATTGGATGATAGGCATCGTACATAGAAATACTCACTAGCTGTCCAATCATATCACACCTGCAGGCCAATGGTGACCTCCCCTCCCCCAAGGCAAAGAAGGAAGCTATAGAGGTAGAAGAGGCTGTGGATGAGGATGAAGAGGTGAGTATTTTATTGGATGAGCCCACCTCCCCCTGCATATAAGTGGTCGGTTGCTTGCTCATTTCCATTTATAGGCAGACCTATATATGGGTATATATATACATATATATATACCTGTCTCTGTGATTGCACCAATCATCTATCTCTAGGCACCTGATATCTCATTCCCTTTTGCAGGTCAATCATTGTTTGCTATTTAGGATTGGTGCATTGTCATCTCTACCTAATACTTAGTACGTCATTCTGGGAAAATGTCTGTCTTTTGACTTTTTAAAAATAGGATATTCAAATTTTTTTACACCCCTATGACCTAATTGACTAATATATGGATTGTATTAGCCAATTACTAACTGTCTTTGGATGTCTTGGCCAATCATAGATTGAGGAGGTAGAGAACTTTGAGCTAGGTGAGACAGACTGTCTGTTCTGTCCCTATCAGAGTGCCGATTTTGAAGCTAATCTTGATCACATGTCAAAGAAACATAGGTAAAGTAGATCTGCACAGTGATTCCACCTTTTTTTATTGGTTCCTCTGTAATTTATTTGTCGCCTATTGGCTTTCTGGCGTCCCACGTCATTCTCATATGCTTTGGCCAATAGCTTACCCGGTATATATCTTACCGTCCTATATATATTCATGTAACCATCCGTGACCCCACCAACTGACTGGTTTTTATTGGTGATTGGTTGGTATGCAGTTTCTTCATCCCCGACTACGAGTACTTAATGGATGTGAAAGGCCTCATTAACTACCTGGGTAAGAAGATTGCAGAGGGTCACATGTGCCTCTATTGCAATGAGAAGGGAAAAGCCTTCCAATCAATGGAGGCCGTTCAGAAGCATATGACGGATAAGGTAGGTGTATGCATATATATATATATATATATATAATAGATCAATCTCTCGCCCTCTTAGACATGATAGATAGCCAATAACAGTCAGCAGTGAATGAGCGATAATGACTATGGCTACAACCAATACTAGACATCACTTAAACCTACTGGATCCTTGCCTATGACTAATAATAGTTACCAATCAAATCAGGGACACTGCATGATAGCCTATGAAGATGACGACATCCCTGAATATGATGACTTCTACGATTTCTCTTCCACCTACCCTGACTTTGATCCCAACGATCCGGTAATAACCCCTATCTTCTTTCTTCTCTCTTCTGGAATTACACTATCCTCTGTTATACAGCATATACTATACAGTATGTTATGTATTTCTGTAGGATATAATATATATATAATGATTGATATATCATGCCTTATATGTTGCCTACCCTATCATACATCCCCCTGAAAGCCACCACTCCACCACCCCGCTAATCTATTTTTACCAACCAATCCATTCTCTGTAGGCCCAGAAAGACAGCGAAGTAAATGTAGAAGGAGTTACTGTGAGTGAAGATGGTACCGAACTGGTTCTACCCAATGGAAAACACATTGTACACCGTGATATGGCTAAGTAGGTATCCTATTGGTCAATAGACTAACTAATTATTGCGTGCACTCTCATTGGATAGTGGGATTTCCATTGTCGTACAACGCACCCCCCTTAACCTTTATCTTTTTTCTCGTTGCTTATTGACATATACATGCCATGCAGTGCTGCCTGCTACATTCATTCCCATACGATTACGTACCCCATGCATAGCATTTAATGTGATTCTATTTTTAACACACATTTAATCCCATCATGATTAACCTCTGACCCTCTACTTCCTCTCACAGATACTATAAGCAGAACTTCAAACCAGAGGATATGAGAGTGAGCGTGTTGGCCAACAAGGTGAGCATTGGGCAGGGTGGATGACTAAATATGGGTTGGCTATGTATAGTGTTGTATAGAATGATTGGAGGAGATGGCCAAGTAAGTACATACCTATATATAGCTTATATTGTCCCTGTACTCATTATCCTCACTCAACCAATAGGCATACGTATCGAATGCCATGCTACAGAAGGCGATTGGTTATGGCATGAGTGGACCACTCACACAGAAGGAGAAGTATGACGAAATTAGAAGGGTCCGGGGTCAGAATGATAGGTAGGTACCCACATATGGATATACATCTCTATATAGAATAATTTGTGTTGGTACAAGGGAACCAATAGAGGACTGGAGACTAATGACTACATGCACCAATAAGAGTAGATTATACTTCTATATTAATAGGCCCACACCATCTCTCTGTAATGATTCACAAGCAATCCCCTATGGGGCTGCATTCATGCCACCTGACTTACACGTGTGATTACAGTTTCATGAAGATGGGTCTTAAGGGCAACGACTGTAGAAAGCACTTCAGGGACCCTGTAAGGATATTCCTCCCTCTCTCTCTCCCTCCCTTGTATTAGCACTCACTACTACATATATAATTACATAATGGATTTGTAGGCATGATATAATATAGCCGTACAATGCACCTACGTGCATACATGTGGCTGCTACTTCATTGGTCCGGTCCAGCCATTCAAACACCTGTATTAGTTTATATAATAATATATAATATAACACCGTGGGAGCCCAGAAAGGCCCACAATCCCCTACTAATAATAACTTTTTCTCTATCCCCCCCTATAGAACGGCTTCCTTCAGTAAAGCATCAATCCTACCACAGCTATATCGTCATGGCAACGACCAATCACAATGTTCCTGGTGCCAGCATACCTTCCTATGTGGATAGTGAGAATAGCTACCGTATATGTCTAATCCAATGAGCGCACTTATATATATCCTTATGTGTGTTTCATTGGGTGACCCTGGGAGGGGCACGGTGTGATCTACATGTTATTTGCTATTGGCTAATCGCCCCCATTTGCTCCATCAATCACTTGGACCCTTTAAAACGCCAAGCATTTAGTGGTTAGAAATTACACTCCCACATGATTTATATATTCACACATAGGGCACAGCATGCCAGTGGTCTTATAATATACACTGTAATATTTACGCGGCGATAATTGATTGATTGGCACGGTATTTTACTCATGTGTCGTTGGCCCATTATCATGCAATGCCAGGCGCATTGTGATAGCGTTTAAAAAATATAGGATGTCTTTTTACCAATGTGATAGTGGGAATATATTTATTTGTATTATATATTATTGGTTATATATCATATATCACAAGTTAGAGTTCCCCCTTCTCCAAGATGATTGGCTAGTATATGCCCAACCAGATTCTATGACGTGTAACCTGGTGATGGTGTGACTATGGAGCCTGCTAATCTTGCCTGTTTTAAAATTTTAATAATTGTTTGTAAGCATAGGCGATTGAATACTAATGTTAGAATATAATGCATTGATATGATTGGCGGATCCATTGTCGTGTAAAATGATTGTCGATGTTCATACATTTTATTAGTAGCTTCTTGCACACAATTGGAGATTAAATTTTAAACCAATCAAGTGATTGCATTTATCTTTAAATTATATATGGCCAACACTATGATAATAATTTTAAGGATATATATTTCAATTTAACCAAATGGTGTATAAACTCCAGGAGAATAGCATACCATGTGCCACGATACGATGGCTACAATGATTAACACGAGGTTTTATGGCTAGCTTTGCATTGGTCTTAGGATTCTAGACATTGTCTCAGCCGATTTATTGGCAATTGTTGTAACTAATATTGTACATAGTAACTAGATAGAGTTACTAATAAGGGCATCACTTTAGATTAAACTATAATGTTTTTGGTTTAAAAGAAAACCTTGGTTTGTTTAATGTCTGGTATTATTAATTACTTTTATCATTGCTTTTTCACTTCACAGATAAAATTTACAGAACAATAAATTGCCATTGAAAACATCGTATGATGAGTAAAGCCATGAAAAGGCACCCAGTTCCAAAAAATATATGTGTATTGTTTTCCGTCGTGAACCTCATTTAGCCCACATATAATAGCATGCTCTCCACAGCAATGCATGTTAATGATCACACTCTTTCACATTACATATTATATAGTAAATGGCACAATATGACGGTTTAAATCGCCGATTAAGCTAACGGATGAATCCAATGAAATGCTCTTTTTAATATTAATTACAATATCCTTCTTAACAAGTAGACAGTGTGATTTTATTTCTAAAATGTGATCCAAATATATTCTCCATACATTTCTAGCCTTATATATATATGCATGATAGTAAGTATGAATTACAATCACTCGAACCACCTTTTACCGTGAAGTACTATTATTAAAAATTATTAAGACCAATAGCTTACCACCACACATAACCTATGGTAGTAACTATATATAACTCCTATACTATACCTTACACTATACTATACACTAGGCTGATTATATTACCTTGAATTATATAAATGTTTAATCTATGATGTTAATTATATTACTTTATAATGTATACATATTTCCCCATGCTAGTAATTGTTTTATCTTACATTATTTATATAATTATATAATCAACCTATGGTAATAATTATATATATATATTCAAACTATAGTAGTAATGCTATTACTCTATTGCATACATTAAGCCCCTGCAGTAATTATATTACCCTGCATTGTATATATAACACAGGACCAGGTTATAATTATAATTAATTAACTAATGGCTAGGTTTCTAATTAGTCTCTATATGAGAATCGATATTTAGCAAGTATAAAGGCCTCTGTTTGCAATAGAACCTAAGTACAGTAGACTACAAAAAAACTAAATAATGATTTTATTTAATTTATTATTATCTGCCTGCGATTGTTAGCTGCCATTCAAATGTGATGAGGTAATAACTACAACACATTAACATTAACATGTACCTCTATTTATTGCATGTGATAATAATCACAGCATTTTACATTATATATAAGGGGTTAATGCCATATTTGGAAATCGAGTATATGGCACTTCAGAACGATCCAATACGTATTGGTCATTAATCAGTTCTAAAAGGTAATAGAGTCCGCACCAATCACATCACCCTTGACCCTATGACCCCATATATTGGAGTCATACTAGTACTGCAAGTGTTTGATTGGCCATAAATCACCTGCCATCCACCAGTCACTGTTCACTTTTTTCCCTTATACCTTCCTAGCAACCGCCACGCCTATTACGGGTCATATCGTCGCTTTATAATCATCTTCCATGAAGGTTTCTTCTTTTTCCTAGTGCGAGGCCCCCGGGCCAACTTGCCCCATTTAGTCTTGGCATGTCTCCCCCTCCCATGTCCTTTCCCTCCCATGGGATGGTCATGGCAGTTCATTGCGCTTCCTCTCACAGTAGGCCTGATACCATGCCATCTAGCACGGCCTGCCTTCCCTAACTTGACATGTTGTTGGTCAGGGTTAGATACCGAACCAATAGTCGCCTTACATTCCAAAGGCACCATGCGCACCTAGATGAGGGGGTGGTGATGGTTGTTAGGGAATTATATCACATGATAAAGAGCTAATCAATAGTGGCGTACCCTCTCTTGCACGATTTTTTGTTTTTGTTTTTTCGTTTTTTTTTTTTTGCTTTTTTTCTTTCTTCTTTCTTTTCATTCCTGCGCCAATATACGCCAATATATATATATATATACTCATAATTATATTTAAATTAAGTGAAATTCTTGGTTGGTAAATTAAAGGCAATCAAATTAAACATGGCTGTACATGTATAGTTTTTAAAATAATATTAAGACTTACATAGGCGCAATCCTGGTTTGTGGAACCAATCATATTCTACTTAAAATAATAGATACACCCACCAATTACGCTCTTTGTATAAAATAAACAAATACCAAAACACATTAAATACATTTTAAAATTAACAGCCAGTAGGATATTAGCACCAACCTACCCCCACCCAGCAACAAACAACTAGAGATGGAATCAGCATATATGCCTGCCATTATATTGCCTTCTATTTAAAGCGGATAAGTACTAAGTATTTTGTCTACTGCTAGCACAGTCGATGATACTTCTACACAAATTCAAATTACTATAACAAGTATATCTATAATAGTATATATATAAACTGCAATATATACTATGCTAGAGCACCGCACTCACCTCTTTAGAACACATCTTTAACACTGCATTCGGTCCGTTTTGTCCTACTAATTGTATAGACGTGCCAGCAGCCCTCGCCATCTGTCCTCCCTTTCCAGGATAAAGCTCTACATTGTGTACTAGGGTGCCTAGGGGGATGTTTTTTAGCGGTAAGGTACACCCAGGCTGTATAGCCGCCCCATTCCCCGACGACACGATGTCACCCGGCTTTAGGCCCTGAGGGGCTAGAATGTAAGAGTAACGTCCTGTAGCGTACTGGGTCAGTGCAATCCAGGCTGTACGATTAGGGTCATATTCTAGTCTTTTTACTATACAGGGGTTCTCATCTTCTCGCTTGAAATCAATTAAGCGGTATCGCCGCTTGCTCCCTCCTCCTATGTGTCTGACTGTTATCCTCCCTGTTCTTCGACACCGTCCTCCCGTCTTCCTCAGGGCCTTTGTTAGAGGCCTGTAAGGGTTGCCATTCCACAGTTCTGTCCTATCCACTAAAACCAAGTGACGTAAGCCAGGGGTGGTTGGTCGGAAGTACTTGAGAGGCATGCTGGTTGAAATAAAGTACCACTTTTGATGCTATTTATACCACTATATAATTGGCTGTTGGTCCGTCCGTAGCAATATAAGCATATATTAATACTTAATTTAACCACGCCCCAACATAAAACTAGACAGCCACCCTTTTGGACACCTTCTTTCTCTATCTTTGTTGTAGAAAATTTAGTATGTACATTAAATTTATATTTACATTCACAGATATATTTATAGCTATATGTATATGTGTATTTGTATTTGCATTTGTTTGTTTTTATGTATTGTCGCACTGTATAAAACATAAAACAGTAATGGCGCTGATGCGGCTAACGAAGCATGCCACATTTCATTCCTGTATTGCCAATCGGCCAATCGGATATTCCTATTTTAACTGTAATTACTAAACCATCAATGAATGAGTGGTCTAAATTCCTGGGATGTAAATTAAATTAAAAGTTTTATTCATAAATACCTAAAATACAGTGGCTCAGGATTAATTAGTTACCCAATATCCTCCAATCTAATAGATTAATCCATTAATAGAATATCTGTTAAGTTACCCAAGATACTTAGTAGTAGCGGTAGAAGCCAGTACAAAAGCAAATAAAACACCCAATAAACGGGGGCACTCCATACTATATCACAATACAACTTTTAATATATATCATTTCTAGGAAACGGGGTACTTGTCTATTCCCTTTGTTTTTATACCACTAAAAAGTCAACCTAAATTCTACAAAGATATATCAACTTTAGCAGTATGTTACATCAATCACCGAGTGTGATTAATGTAACTTCCGTAGTATTCATTAATTAGAGTAATGATGCTGACATGATAAGATAACCAACGATGTTATTAACCTGCTAGATAGCACGTAAATTGAATATCATCTTAAATAACATGTGTTGTTTAAAGACTTAAAGCCTAGTCAACTGGTATTGACCAGGAACCAAAAACTATTTAGCCAGCAAACACAGACTTTGTCGTAATCCATTTGGGTACATGGGTTAAATGAATGAAAGATTCAAAAACAAAGAATTAGCCTCTTCGTGTAATTCGTAGGAACTCGTTATGGTGGTATTAAGTTACATGTTGGTTATTAGTTAGGAACCAGTGACTCTGCCAAGAGACATTAGCCTTGAATCTGCATCATTCAGATTATCTATATCAACTGACTGGTTTGAAGAGTAATGCACCTCTGATACTACATCTGACAATAAGCATACATTTAGCATTAAATATATATAGTATATAAAGTATAATATATACTACAACCATATAAATATGTATTCAAAACTGTATAATATGATTACTTTGACATTAGATTAATGTATTATACTATATAATGCTATAATACCTTGTATAATATTACATTTGATACTAATATATTATATTATCTTATCTTACATTGTATTATATTATATTATATTATATTAAATCATATTATATTAAATCGTATTACATTAAATTAAGCATATTATAACCGTATAAATATGTATTCAAAACTATATAAATATAAACTACAGCCATATAAACATACCTTTAACCATACTAATATACATCCTACTTATAAAATGAATATTTTGAACTAATTGGCTATAGACAAAATATACTATCTAATGCATTGTAAAGCGATGATGTTAAGTATGTGGTATGGAAACTATGTCCCAAACGACAGTTAATAAAGGACAATCCGACTATCGTGTTAGGTCCAGTATATTTAGTATATCTACATGTTAATTATTGATTTATGCATGTTGTGCCCATATAAAGGTTTATTTAAAAAACACTATATATACCTATACATGTAGGGTACTTAACCAATAATGTCTACAAGCTTACGTTCTATATATTAGGATTACAGGTATGTATTATCCATTTGATATGTAAAGATAAATTGGGATTGGTTAGGTAGCCTGGATCAACATACAAATCATATAACTGATTAGACTAGCAAACTCGGGTGATTAAATATAACTATATATGGCTGTAAGGGTATTTTAGTGGCAGGAAAGTAAGCATCAAGGCAAGGCAAACCAATAAGAATAAGTTAGGAAGGCAAAGGGAGGAAGGGGTAATATAAGGGCTAAGAAAGGAAAAAGATAATGTACAGTTTGCATAGAGAGAGTGGTATATAATTAGTTTTTTCCTGGCCTGTATTTATTATCTGCGCCTTGATAGGAAGATATGATGTAAGATAAATATAAATCTATTCTTCTAGGTGAAATTGGACAACATGACCTCGAGGATGTGTGCATGTGTCAGTGAAGGGTTCGCTATCTCCTATATGTAGAAATAAATACGCGCATATAAAAATACATCAATCTCCATCTCTCTATACTTGTATGCTATCATACATACTATAATATATACTATCATACATACAGGCATAGGAAAACCTGTATAGAAAAATAGCATGGGCGGAGGAGGTCTATTTATTTTTATAAGAAAGATAACCTAAAATCTGTTAGTTTTAAAAATAGGAATAGAAGAGAAAACATTAAGCCATTATGACCATGACAACAATCTTGTGACCAATCATTTTTATTAAGAGGACTTGCAAGCCTCAAAGAGGGACATAGTAACTATTGATGGCTAAACGATAGCAAGTATGAGCTGTGTGTAACTGCTTGCTGTGTGCCCATGTTAATGTTACTCCTTAATCAGTAGTGTCACTGTATCGTTCACATCCTCTGGCAGGGTCTCCTCTGGACTCACAGTACAATACGCTGGAGGGCCATCCCTATGGAAACTACTATCCATCTCTGCTATGGTGGTGGTAGTACCCCTGATGTTTGTCCTCCCTTGAATGGACTGGTCAACCGTGATTTCCAAGCTCAATGGGGTGGTGTGAACTCTGTCTTGTTCATTGGGGTTGGTGGAACGCATGGTCGCATCTAACAATCTAAACTGCACGCCTCGTTCCATATATTCATCGTTCAGAACAGTAAGACGTGTTCTTAATTGCTCCAAACAATGCTGGTGTATGCGATTCAGTGCGACTGAAAAGCCAATGATGCTGCTAATGAAAATAAACGCAAATAATAAAAACACAGGAACAAAGATTGCACCATCTACAAGAAAGTGAACTGCCGCAATCATCGTACCAGCCATAACCAAGAAAAAAAGAGGAAAGAGAATAAAGATAAATGTAACAACATAAGGTTTTTTGTTAGTACTTGGAGCGAGAATGGCGTTTAATTCTCCTAAGATGCCCAGATACTCTTCCTTGGACAAAACATTGTGCAAAGATAAAAGGTAGGTAGCTTCAAATGCTTGTTTCTGGAACGGTACAATGGTAGTGTGTAGATTCATTATTGCTTAGTAGTAGGTAGTACAATATAATGTAAAATAAAACTTAGTATGATATATTAGAACAAACTTATATACATAAACAGACACGAGCCTTTGATATAATACGACCAGGGGTGAAAGACAATGCTGCTCCCACAGGGTGTCAAATATAGTATCCTGGCAATTTTAGATAATAATATTTTTCTTGATAGAAGTTATAGAAATATGTGAAATAAACGTTAATAGATTGAGTGTACGCACAATAAATGCTTGGATGGCTTATTGGCTTACATGTTTGACAATTAAACTTATTTTCCATTGACCAATTATCATGTGCAAATAATGCAAGATCCACCAATAATCGCATATTGT
>NAOQ01000181.1:59762-70838 GCA_002751075.1 Ichthyophonus hoferi | reverse complement strand
TATATATATATATATATATATATATATATATATAGATATATTTAAAAAATGACCTTTATTGCATGATAGATAGCGGTCAAGCTCTCGAAATAGCACTACCAGTGCCTTGTAACTATATTGTGGCATTCAAGAAATGAAAGCACAGTTTATATTGCATATATGTGCACGTTATTATGCACTCTAACTCCTAACAGTACCCTAATCTGGCCTAGCCTGTCCATATTAAGCTGTTCCGGCATAGGCACGCAAAAATGTAATTGAGTAGATACTGCTCTAAGGTATTTACGATTGGTTCACATTGAGTCCAGGAAAGTTATGCCGCACGCCAAAAAACAATAACATTGCAGATGTCTGGATGCTGTATAGGTATAAGTGACTCAATAAGTTAATGTGACGCGAAAAAGCAGAATGGTACCATCAAAAGATAGGGTTCAAATCGAAGCACCGAGCAATCAATGTTACAATGTTGTAGTCATAGTGACTAAGGGCTCCTTCCAACCAGCCACCAAAACCTAGAACATCTGTATGTATGGATGGATAATAAATAGTATTGTTAGATAGAATGAAGGAGAAAGAAGAAAGAAAAGAAGATGCGAATACAGTAGAAAGCAATGTAATATACTATATCACAATACAATACAGTGCTGTATAATACAATGTAATTCAATTCAAAACAATACAATATACCATAATACAATTGGAAGAAAGAAAGACAAAGTAAGAGAAAAAGCTGCAACAAAATACTTGGGAAATAATTGGTGGAGAGAAGACATGAGATAGTGTCATCATCACTATACTAAAAGGTAAGGCATTTTAACATCTTAAGGTTCAATTAATTGCTAAGAATAATATCAAGGCTGAAGATCAATATGGATTTTTCATATAGTACACGGGTTAAAATATATTGTATTTTAGTTTATTATTGGTCGTAACTAATTGACGCATAGTACTATTTGTTAAAATACATATTATACATTAGTTTACTAATTGATGGTAATTGGTTGTTATTACTCAATCAGGGGGCAGAAGTGGACCAACCTTAAAGATTGGATAGGCCGGCATACTTGTTACTGGTGGCCACATCTTTGGGGGCATTAATAAGGGTCTCGCCCCTATACCCTCTCTTTACCGTGTCAAATCCCTTCATACCAGGGGGAAGGCTGGGGAAACAAAACAGGACCGTTAGACCCCCTTTTAATTGGTTGATCATCACATTGTAATGCATCAAATCAAACGCTTAAGATAAAACAAAACAACACCAGTTGATCAGTCATAAATATGAAGATTTTCGATGTTATAATCAGCCAATTAAACACTATTTCTTGTATATGATAAAAGTCGGATAAACATAGACCAATAACATAGAATATAATCAAGTGTGACATACTGGAGTGAAATATAGTATTATATGCTATTGGTTCTTAGCCACCACGAGGATGTATGATCATCCTACTCATTTTCAATCATCTTCTAATTGGTTGATTAACACACTGCTTAGCTTTTGAAACAAAAAGCACATGTGTAGTACCCGTTGGGTGAACTAATGTCCAATAACCAGATCATAAATTGACTATTGGTTGCATGTCATACATTCCATATCCCTCAAAGATGCAAGTGTATGCACATGCATCTTACACCCCACCAGCCAACCAATCATAACTGTCGATTGATATTATCTTGTAAAAAATTACATATGTATGGATGCCATTTAATACCAAAAAAGATATTTAAACCCTCTAATTCTATTGGATGGTAATCATGGGGAGTGACGTACGGTTTGCCCATGTCCTTGGTTGCAGCCAGAGTAGGGTAGGCCCAGGTACTGGTAGATCCCATGGCTGCAAGAAATAACCAATCAGATGGATGCACGCGTTTCCATATATACAGGGCAACTCTGCTATCATATAGTACTTTATATCTCTCTATATTTTCCTCACCTGCAAATAACCCAGACTAATAATAATACAGTAGATTAATGAGAATGATACAATTAAATAGTAGAGAATTTTTCGCAAAAAAGAATAACAGATTTCACAAGCCTATACTCAGTAAAAAATTCTTTCATGTTATTTTTTGATTGCTATGGTTGGTTTTCGTTTATCTCCTATTATAAACATGTTATAGACTGCGCATACACATGCATGTATGTATATGTACACTATTACTATTACTATAATAGATATTATATATGTATATAAATACCTTTGGGGGCATCGCTGCTAGTAGGAGTGGCAGCCCACATTTTCTTTTCCTGTTTTTTCTTGCTCATATTGGTGTCTACATCATACTCGATGGTCTTCTCTTCCTCGTCCTCGGATTTGCTACATGTCACGCACGGTTATTGCCTGGCTATCACATATATGTACAAAGATCTAAATATACCAACCTGATCATATAGCCAATCAGGGAAAAGAGATAAATTATAAACCCAGGGAAATTTTATCCTTGCCTATCTATATGTATGCAGTCACGGATATATAAATAAGCAGACTAGAATCCACATAAAGCAAAAGTTATGTCCCTGGGTGATGCAGGCCAATCAGAGGCTTCAACTATGACATCATTATGACATCACTAATTAACTATAGAAGCATATATATACTATAAGAGGTACGCAACATACATGACCAGCTCGTGGATTCTCAGCCCTGTATAATCCTTCACCTTCTCCTCGGGGACCACCCAGTCATCATCCTCCTGCCAATCAACTGTTAGATATCCCTCTTCTATTACCAATCAGATTTTACCCCTTTTGCGTATTTGCCAAATAAGGATACTTCCTCTTCCTATCCCCCAATAGCATTAGATCTTAATATCTCCAAAGATTTTGAGACTCTCCGCGTGATTTGGTACCAATAACGGTTTTTGTAAATCGACTTCTCAAAGAAATAGAATATTAAACACCAACCTGCTTTCTAGACCGCATTTATACTACCACATAATGTATGTATGTATGTATATATAAGTTTATGCATATACTTGTATCACACGGTCATATATATTATTACCTTATTCCGAACATTGCTATTATACTACTATACTATTGTACCATTATATTAATATACTAATATACTATTATGCTACTATACTACTATACTGCTATAATACCGTTCACACAACCTCTACCTCTCTCCCTCTTACCTTATCCTTAGTAGACTTGGCAGGCTGGATGTTAGCAACAGGTGATTCAGCAACTGACACGGGGACTACAGGGGCAGGGGCAGGGGCAGAAGTTACCTTTCTTCCTCCCTTCTTTTTGTCCTTCCTGCGAATGGATGTGAATATGGTTGTGCCCTTGATGTAAGCATGAGAAAAGAGATGTGCCAATGGGGATCATGGGTATCAACACTCGTATGTAGACTATGTCTGTACTACTTTGTATGTATGTGCTTTTGAGTATATATCCAAGTACTCGTGATACTCTCCATGTTTTTATATATCTCCACTATCCGCATGTTATACATATACTTAAGTGTAGTGCAAGTGAAAGATCAAGCACAAAAGGGCCCAGAAAATGAAAAGATGTAAAATTATACATTGAAAGAACCCAAAGAAAAAACAAAGAAGGCTACATAAAAGCAGTGTAAAATAATACGAAAGAGAAAGAGATGATTGTGCTGTGTGTATCTGTAAACTCGTGTTTTGTTCCCCATCCCTCTAGCACTTACTTGGCAAAGAAATCATTCAACGCATTGTCAGCCATTGTAGTGTTGATATCTATTACAAGAAATAGCAGTCAGTGTGTTTTTCCTGCGCCGGATACAATAGTAAAGGTATGCAAACTCGTGGTGTTTTCCTGACACTTTTGTAGAGAAAACAACCATGGTAAAGACAGTATATAGCACAGATAAGCACGTATCTATGGGTGTATGTGTGGGCAGATTGAAATGTGTGGGGCTCCCGATAGTACAAACATCAATAATTGACAACATGAAGGGGAAAAATGGTTCTGAAAGGATGAAAAGATGTGCCTGAAAACTAAAAAAGAAGAAATAAAAAAAACACTGCACAAACATTAGGTAAAATGTGAGTAGGGGGGGTGGGGGGTGCATAAGGCTGAAGACATGGAGTTAGAAAAAGAAAAAGAGACAAAGAAAATAATTTATAAAAGACGAAACAATAGAAACAATAGAAGGGATTATGGGAAACATCTCCTGGATGGGGGTGAATAATATGATTGGGTCGTTAGTAATTCCAAAAGCATTCTAGCTATAAAATAAGTATTCTAGCTATACAACATCCTTCTACAACAAAAAAATATAAGTTTGATAAACACCTCTGTGAACTATCTATCTATACCATGCACTTACAAAAGCTTGCTGTAACTTGGATTAATTAAAAATGTGTTTGATAATCACCTCCGTGAACTATTCGTTAACTATCTATCTATACCATGCACATGCAAAAACTTACTATAACTTGACTTTAATACGGAAAAGTTGACCAAAGGATAAAAACGTAGTGCCAAAATAACACTAGCCAGCTATTACACCGTGTGGGGATTGTTGAAGGAAAGTATATAAGGCCAACCGCAAAATTAACTTGATTCGTTAATCTCATTAACCAATAAAATAAATAAATATATTTTAAACATATTTGAAATGTTTTGAAAATTTGAAAATTTGAGGTTTTGGACCCCAGTACTGACCGATCTATTTATCGACTTATATTGTATATCCTATGCCATTGTAATATATCCTGCCAGATCAGACTAGATCCTAATACTCATAATATACTAATCGATATATAATATTGTGCCATATCATATAATGCCTCATATGCTTAACTATTGATCATCTAGTTTTGTGTATTTCATGGTATTGTAGTGTATTTTATTGTATTATGTTGTATTGAACTATATCCTCGGCAAGTTTGGTGCCTAACACAGATTTTTCATAGGGGCATTTCAACGCAAGATAAAGAGTTTGGATAACAATAAATGACAGTCATATTACTATTATCCTTTTCTTCCCTTATATATGTTGCAGGATTATGCGCTTGTGTTAACATCTTTTATACTGGGCTTATACGGTATTACAAGGTTTGCGCATTGTTTCTCACTCTGAGACAACCTCTATACCTTTTTGTACATAAGACACTGGGTGTATGTGTTCTATTGCCTTAACGCGTATATATATGATAATGTTAATTTACAGCCCTTTGTCCCTTCCTTATCTCTGTATTTAAATATGTTTAGATTACACTATAGCATTATTTATTTGTAAATGTGAAGAATGATTAGTATTATTTAATGTGTATCTCTCGAGTCTAACTACAATACATGTACCATTAATGAATTAATAATGGATTGCAAGATAGAAAATTCTTATTTATGAAAAAGAAAATCTGCTATTTCAAAAATTAGTATGCCATACCAATAAAATCAGCACAGCATTTCCCCCCCTTACATGGCCTATACTGGCATATGGTCTTCGCTATACTATTGTAAACTTGTTCAAGTCTAGCTTGCATATGTATATTTTAACTGTCTATTATGGAAACTATGTAATCAATTCTATATGTAGAGGTGATGAGCTTCGGCTTAAAATAACAAACATACATTAAATTGGATACTCTGTTTCTTATAGGAGCATTATTTTCAATACAGGTAGATGTGCTCGCATGCAGATACACACATTCTCATACATATTTATGCATATATAGATACATAAAATGTACTAAAAATAAAAATAATTGAGGAAAACAAATATACAGATGCAACATACGGCTATAGCTTCAAAGTTAATATTTCAACCATGGTCATGTATATAATAAGTAGAAGTGCTTTAACAATGGATTTTGTCAACAAACCCAATCTGGTGCAAACAATTTGGCAAATTCAGTAAGCACAGGTCGGGTCAGTTTTTGTGCTTCGCAGTCATGAGCCCCTTTCATTAATGATGAATTTACATTTTTAATTTATTAAATCTGTTTTAATATTGTGGTAAATCTGTTCCATTGGCTTTTAGCGGCAACACAATTGAATGTTAGAATATGTGATTAGTAGCCTGTAATCTCGCGATTTTAAGTCAAATTACTTGTAATAATTACAATAAGCCACTAATATTCAACGTTTTTGTATAATCTTATGATTGATTAATGCGGACTTTTCATTTTACGCTTGAGCTCGTAAGCGTGCGAGTCAAAAGTGCACGTGCAAGAAGATCAACCACGTTGGGAATAAACCTTATTATATATAGAGTGTAGAACGGTAACACCAATAAAATCGGCTTGAACTTCCTGGAGGTATTTTTTTTCAAAATGCTAAGCCCATGTCATATTTTTTAAGATAGTACCACTCACTTACATTGTATTTAGGAGTTACTATACGGCTTCCTACTGTCGGAATCTTTGTCAATAGCTGCCAAGGCCCGTATGAGTGGCACTAGCGTCAGCATATTTTTATACCTCAGTTAAAAAGTACTGACATAAGTGAAAATTCTTATAAAATCTGAGATTGTGGGGGAGGAAAAAAAAAAAAGAGAAAAAAATGGAATAACGTAAGTATATCTTAAAAGAAATTTTTATACCAAAAATGAATACCTAATAGTAAACCCATCTATTAAAACACCTGCTGTGGCTACCTATGTGCTAAATCAATCTTATCAAAATTCGTCACAATAAATCTAGGCAAAAACACATATGCTCATGTTGATTGGATACCTAAACGTGATATTCTTGATGATTGGCTTGGTTAGCGCAGACATTTAAAATCCAATTATTAAATAGATTGGTCCCTCCGATTAATATAGTTCTTCATTTCGTTTGGATATAATTCATCAAAATGCGCTTGGTTTAGTTTATTTAATTTATCAGCAGTTGCCACCGACCCAGTATATAACGCTTATATCCATACACTACAGAAGTATTAGTTTTGATGAAGAAACATAGTATCGCTTCTGAAAGTTTACATAAATTAAAGACAAATTAGTGCATTTATAACATTAAAATTGAATTTCAGAATGGTAGAAAGTGACTTTCAAACTGAAAAAAAAGGTAAACGTGCTTTATTTATTAGTCTAAACTCCATCGAACGACAATCAAATTCATTATCAATATCCTGGCGGCCTTCTTCCACATCATGATTGATCTAAAATGACTTTGGACCCGATAATTTAATTTATTGTCACTGTTTCTGTCGTTTTATTTAACAATATTAATGCTGTACATCTCTATTACATATGTAAACGCATATACAGACATGTACGTGACTATATAATATCCAGTTGCTTTAGTGCTTGTATATACCCGAGTACATGAGCCGCTTTAGATACGCATAAAAAAGAAAATTCATGAGCATAAGCTTTCATGTACATATGAATATAAACAGAAACATTTTCCATATCTATATATTATACATTATTTACTATATACTATATATTATATAATGCAATATACGACAATTTAAATTATTTTTCAAAAATAATAATATTACCTACCCAATGAAAGACAATTGAAAATTTAATCTCATTTTAATACATACCTGTATATCCCTTAACAACCATATCCAAGTTCTTAGGGGAAAGATATTCTTCCCAATCACCTATCTCAAAGATGTATGTAGGCATACAGGTAAGCATTTATGTATGTTGTTATGTTGTTAGATAGTACTAATACCACCTACAACCACACAGCAGCAAGATGGTGGACTCGTAGACGAAATATCCTTATCATGTCCTGTGTTAGTACAGCGATTACCATGATAGTTGTAATTTCGGTATTAATCCTACTCGTCCCCTTTCTATTTCAATTATCTTTCTTTATGTTTCGTGTTTTATCAAGAATAATACTGCCAGTTTGTGTATTTACGGTCTGACCCATTATAGATGATATTTACGATTGCAAACATATTTTTTTTTTTTAATAAAAAAAGTGGTTTACTTGGTATACCTGCTGAAAACATGAAGAGAATCCTGTCGCAGACAGAACCCTTTTCTGGTTTCTAAATAGAACATTATATATAGACTACTGATAATCTAATTAGTAATTAATTAATTAAGCATTAAGCAAGTGATTAATAACCTCTTAAGTAATTAATTGGCACATACAATAATTGTTTTTTATCCGTATTGTAGATGTAGTTATATTCAACATTAAGTTTCATATGATATCAATATACTGTAATATCTTGTATTTCATTGTGTTGTGATGTATTTTTTTGTATTGTGTTGTATTGTTTTACACTCTTTCATATTATATTATCTGTTATATCTCTTCCATCCTCTCTATCTATATACATTTTAATTTCCTTTAACACTACTCAGACGTCAGTAGTAGCAAGCAACAATGCAAAACATCACAAGAACAACCTACACTCCAATCTAAAGAATAATGCTATATATCCTTCCACCCTCGATAGTGTTAAACCAATTGAACCAATCACATGGGGTGTTAAAAGTATAAAGTCGACTGCACCTACCTCTACGTCATCAGGTGAGGAGGATGACGTAAACACAAATGGATGACGTCACCTCTGTAATATTTTTCTGGATTCATAGACATGATTAAAATGGTCCTTTGGTGACGATTGGTTGGTTCCTTTGACAGACCATATCTAGATAAACCGAATGGTAGATAGGCTATTAACACACACATATATATATATATATGAACAAACCTAACCACCAAGAACATATATATAATAGCCCTAGTGTTAAACAAAAGAGTCCCCCTCCTGAATCATGCTGTCTATCTGTCTGTCTGTTATCTTTTGATCATTACCATATTTAGGACGACCTTGGGCTTCATTTCCATACTTTTAATTCTTATCTTATTGGCTTGGTTCCACTTAGCCATTTATTTGAAATTTAACCCTCCAATAGCACTCCTCTATGCCACCCCCTTTAAAGCCAGTAGCCCCTGTGAGTGCAAGACTGCCTATATGAATGGTTTGTGTTATGAAACATTGGCTTATGCTATTCGTTCAATGTCAGAGTCAAGTACGATTCAGGTAATTGATTGATACATACTATCCAATTAGACTTATTGATTTGAGGCAAGATCCAATTATTAGTCGTGGCACCAATAAATTTTTTATGGCTTAATGTAAATATGTTCCATTCGTTCAGTCTAGCCATACTATTGGTCATTTTAATTGATTGTAATTTAATATACAAATTACCTAACTGTTTCTGCCTGTTATCATTTATTACTTTTATCCTAGCCTATTACGAAACCAAAGATTCTGTTTTGATTTCATTTGATTAGTAGATCCTGTACGCCTATTTTTATTGTCGTTCCTATTGGCCCCCTCCCTTTATCTCATTTAGTATAATTTCTATAGATCTCTCCAGGGGTTTACTTTCCTAATTACCAACTCTATACATTATCTACAGATCAAGATTGTCGTGGCACCCTCTACCAATAAGCATGCTCTTTTAAAGATATAAAAAAATAGAACACAAAAAATGAACCAATCTCTATCATACCTAACCTGATAATTCCCCAATCGTTCTTTCCTTCATACCCAGATCCCATACAACCTTACAATCAAAAAGGAGATTGCTGTAAATAGGTCACTAACGTTGATTGGTCTAGGTAATTGCACCAAATATAAGCCCACGATCACTGTAAAAATGGACTCTCCCTATGGAGGGGCTCTACGCCTAATAAACCCCATCATGTCTTTAAAAATTACTAATATTCGGTTTTTACGTGACCTCAATTCCGGCATGTCGTCATTAATTCGCACGCCAGAACTAGAAACGTGTGAAAATCTAGTAGATACCACCGAAACAGACCAACTGATTGGGCTTGACATAAAAAATTGTGAATTTTCACATTTTTACACAGCGGCTAGAGGGGGATCAGTAATTTGGGTGGAGAGAATATCAGAGATGAAGGTGGAAAACTGCAATTTCTTCAACAACACAGTGGACACACATGGGGTGAAGTACGATGGCAACGGAGCTATCTGGATACGGACCCTACCTAGAGAGGGTAAACTCACAATCAAGGGATCCACTTTCAGGAAAAATAGCCACGTCTTCTATCATGGGCTTGGGGCTGCAATGGGAATATTCGACATTTACGGCAACGCTGTTATTGAAGATTGCAAATTTCTTAATAATTTTGCATCTGGGGGGGCTGGATTGTATGTAGGGGCCGTTTTAAAAAAGGGGGTTTTAAAGATTGGAGGCCTCTTTCAGGATAATGTTGCAATGTCAACTGGCGTAGATGAAGATAAGGGGGGGATCCCAGAGGGGGCAAGGGGGGGTGCTATGTGGTTAAATGTGGTGTTTGGTAGGGTTACAATCACGGGTAGGTTTATTGATAATAGGTGTCCTACGGATCGTGGTGCATGTATAGCCAATAATCGGTTGGAAAAAGGTGCGTCGGTGGTGGTGACCAAGGCTACCTTTGATGGTAACGAGTGTGCCAAGGGAGGGGCCGTGTGGGATACCCTACAGGTGATTGGTTATATATCACTTTCTTGGTCTCTCAATGATTCTTTTCACTTTCCTCTCCCATCTTTTAATATTGCCATACTCTGTTATTACGCAAACTTCTTGATCTATACAGATATCATTGGCTATTATACTCTCGACTCTCTCCCAAATTCATCGCTAGGAACGATTGGAGCAAAAGAAATAATAACAACCAATCATACAGAAAAGAAGATATAACATTAACAATTAATTACATATATCACAGTACTATTAGTATTAGACCCGCTCTTACCATATATTATGATATAGTAGGATATAGTAGGATCTAGTAAGATATAGTATAGGATATAGTATATGATATAATATGATATGCTATAGTATGAGATGATAGGATGTAGTATAAGGTATAGTATAGGATAGAGTATATCATATAATATGATATGATAGGATATAGTATAGGATATGGTATATCATATAGTACGATATGTTATGTTAGGTTACAGTATATGATATAGTAGAGTATGATATGTTATAGTATGAGATGATAGGATATATTATAAGATATAGTATGATATGATAGGATATAGTCTGGTATGATAAGATATAGTATATGATAAAGTATGATATGACAGGATATAGTATAAGATGTAGTATATGATATAGTATGATACAGTATAGTATATAGTAT
>NAOQ01000181.1:0-14386 GCA_002751075.1 Ichthyophonus hoferi | reverse complement strand
TCAGCCGTTGGATCAAAATGCATCTTCAGAATACTACCCAGTTCCAAACTCTCAAGCAGAGGGGATGAGGATATATATATTGGTAGTTAACCAGGGCAGTCAGTTGTTTATATCTGGTTCCCTATAAAGAAACTAAATTTTTCTTGTCATGATGTAGAATACTTTATAAATATTTTTCCTTATGCTGTCCTTAGAGGCACCAACAGTCTAAAGGTCAACGATTACCTGGTAACAAGTTCTGGCCAGCCTTTAGAGATCATAGAGTTTTTGACCAGATTACCATTGGTAGTCTCCCCTTATAGCGGGATTAGTCCATGGTTAAGTAGACCAACTAATATTGACTCTGTGCACACCGTTGAAGGGGGGGGGTATCAGTTTCACTCTTAACCTTATACCTAACACAACATCTGGGCTACACAAGGATGTTGTCCTCTTACAGAAAAATGTACCAATGATACCAAAAGCTAAACCTCAGGTAACCCAACACTGTGACGTTGACAAGGATAAACACATACCTTCTGAGATATCTACCCCATTCAATGATCCATTAAGGTAATTAGAAAAGGAATTTTTAGATAAAACGAATGGCACATCTGCCACCAAGAGATCCTATTCTTTTTCACACCAGACTTACTCAAGCAAGGTATTTGTTAATCTGGCTCAAAATGATGCCATGGGATCTTATGTATCCAAAACATTGAGACAAGCACAAAGCTGCTCTAAACACTTGGAGTGGGATAAGTGTATAAACTGTGAATACAAAACTTTTCACAGACAATAAGTGTTTTAACTTGTAGTTAAACCAAAAGATGCCAAAATCTTTAATGCACATTGAGTATTTAAAATAAAATATGATAAGAATGGCAAACCTTTAGAATACAAAATCTGAATAGTTGTTGATGGATTTAGACAAAGTCCAGGCACGTTTAACTTAGCTGAGGCTAGTGTGGCTACACTTACCAGCTTAAAAATCATGCTGGAATACTCAGCTAGCAAAGATTTAATCTTAAGACAAACTGATTTCTCTTCAGCGTACTTAAATGTGGAAATAAAAGAAAACCTCTATTTAAGTAGAAGGATTTGAGGATGATTTCAAACCTTTCTACATTTTCAAACTACTGAAATTAGTTTATGGCGCCAAATAGAGTAGTCATAGCTGGTGGAAGAACCTTGAAGGTGGTTTTAAAAAGTTGGGTTTATCACCTTCTCCTTCTGATCCATATTTATACACAAGGTTCATCAAAGACACCCCTCTTATATGTCGGGCCTACATGAACGATTTGATGATTTCCACAAACAATGATAAAGGTTGCCAAGAACTTCTTCAAATCCTTAGGTAGGGAATACAAAATCAAGGACTTGGGTTCTCCAAAGGTTTTCCTTGGTTTGGACATAGCCCAATCCACAGATGGCTCTATAACAATGTTTCAAAAGACATACATCAATAAGAAAATGAGTATGTTTTCTGACTATCTAAAGTCTCAAATATATTCATCCATCATACCTGATCACACCAAGGCAGAGAATGAGTCACTCCCATGTAACGGTTCTTTATATAAAAGCTTAATAGGTGCTTTCTTATGGACAATCAATGGCTGCCAAGGTGATGCATCATATAGAGTAGGTTGGTTAGACAGACAAGCTACTAAGCTCTCTACCTCTTAAAAATGAAAAAAAATGGTCTTATAATACTTTGTCTGCACACAAGACTATGGTATAACCTTTCCTGCAAATTTACCTATAAAAGTCAAAGCATTTTTGGACTCTGATTGGTCAAACAACATCACCCAGAGATCAACCTCTGGGTTTGTCTTTTTCATGAATGGTGTACCAATATATTGGCTTAGTAAAAGACAGTCTACCATTTTAACTTCCAATACCCAGGCAGAAGTATCTGCTATGAACACTTGTTCAATGAACAGTGTCTATATTGCTGGTTTGCTAAGCTCATTGGGCGTGAATGTAGTGCCTATATTAATGTACTGCGATAATCAGAGTTCTATAGCTCTGAGCCACCTTTGTGGTGTAGGCAAGCACTTAAAAAATATTGAGTTGCACGACCTCTACTATAAGGAGCTTATTACCTGAAAAAAGGTTATTCTTGAGTAATGCCCAACAAATGACAATGCAGCAGATTTTCTCTTCAAATCCTTGTCCTGTTCACAGTTTATACTAAGATGCAGAATACTAAACTTGTTCATCATTGGTAAGAAGAAAATTCATTAATGAGTGTCTTACTACTAAAAACACATCTAACCATGCCATTTTACTCAAAATAGGTAAATACCATTATCAATTTATAAAAGGCTATATATATATATATATAGCAGTGTTAAACATTTGAATAACTATGTTAAGAGCAAACACTAGGCATACTATTCTTTAACTTATGGAAGGGTGTTAAAGGAAAAGTATTTTTTCATCTGTCATTTAACATATAACTCCTTTCAAAATATGTACATATTGTGGATTTTCCCCTCTATCAGTACTAAATCTTAAATATAAGACAAAACTGTTGTACGGTATTATGCAAGTCAAACCAAGTTACCCGACCTGTAATTTTTATAGTCCCTAACTGGACGGAAAATAATTAACTAATGAACTATGTACCTTATCTCACATTCAATTAGATCGGTTGCTAAAACAAGATATTTTATCAGAGTTAAAACAAGGAGTAAGTACTAATCACCTTATTAGTATATTATATATTAAAATATTAATTGTATATTTAAACATTGTATACAATAATATTATTAAAAAGTTATAAATAAATGATGACCGCATGTTTAATCCTTGAAACACTCAACCTTTTGTTTCCACATGTTATATAAGCTCGTGACATCGACAACGTTATTGGCACAATAACAAAAACTAAACTTTAGTATGTGATTAATTCTACTTAGAATCAATTAGTTAATTTTGGTTTGAAACAATAAAAGATAATCCAGTCTCAAAGCAAGTGTAGAACGCTAGCTTTGGTCATCTTGGAAATTTAAAAGAACCATGAGTTCCGGTATTTATACATTTTTTCCTATTTTCTTATATATTAACTGTATATGCTAATAACCGAATACTGCTTACTAAGATAAATTTCCATTAGATCAGCACCGTGGATTACTATAAAAAAAAACAGATTATTCAGATTATTATATTTAGAAATAACAATAATGAAATCGTCATATTCGAAACCAAATCAAAACATAAATGAGACCACCCCAAAGGGGTCTCATAGAAAAATGGTCTAAAGACTCTGCTGGTGACTTAGTCATCAGTGACATTTCAAACCGCACTCAGGTGCAATTTTCTAAATTCCAAAAACAGCTTCTTAGCCAAACCAAATTCCTTAGTTCCTTACATATATGGTATAGCTGACAAGCTGGTAGCAACTGGATCATGAAATGCTTGGTCCAGTATTAGTTGAATGAATGACGTTCTTCATAAGATGAAATGATTTGCCAATACAGACTACTGGAATGTGAGTAATTAGACTAATGTGAGCATCAGCTAAAAAGCCATCCAAGTAAGAAAATAATACATTAGATCAATTGGAAAATCATGATTAGGTTATGAACACGCAATTCCATTGGGCCTCACTGATTTTCTGTGAGTAGTATTAATCAATAAGGATATAAATGACTGTTTCTATTTAAACTGAAATACTGAACACAGCTACATTGACATCCACAATAAATAAAGGCTGCAAAAAAGATAAATGGAATGAAAACAACTAATAAAAAAGCAAATATTTATAAACAAACGGTTATAAACAAAGTTTTACATTTTTTATTATGTGTTAATAATATCATATATATGCATGTTCTACTAATGGTTAGAAGATACTTGTTCTGTCTTTTAATACTGTTGTAATTTATAGTAATGTTTAATTCTTTGCTGGTACTGGAATATAATTATTTAGTGTTCAGTTCTATCTCTTATTGAGAATACAGAGAACTATTTGGTTATTTTTGATGGTAATAACATATATGCAGGCTTGGCATTTCTCATTGATCGTTCCCATTGTGCTACTACCGCTATAGCACCTAAGCATATTAAGGTAGTAATTCCCTTTTAACTAGTAGATAAATATAATCAGCGCATAGAGCTCAAGATAAAGCCAACACACACATTCTCTTACATCATTTTTGTTTCAACCTTCTATTAAAATGGATCAGAGTTAAGGGCTGCCCATAGTGCTAACCCAGTAGGAGAAATTTTGTATACAACACCTAATTGGAGCCCATGATCCTGTGGACAAGTAATTAGCACTGTTTATCCATTGCTATATGGGGTTATTTATCTGCTAAGTAAAACGTATAACAAGGAGCCAATAGCGTTGTTTCCATGTAACATTGCACATATTGGCTGATTGATGGGTTATTCAAATTTTGTTGTGCTATTGGAAAAGCCTTAGGAATCCCATAATCATGATGTCGTGATTGTAAGTGCAGCTGTAGTAGATTGTAATCGAAACAAATATTAATAGTGTCAATATATCAGCAGCTAACAATAAGCATTGCAGAACATTCAAGCCAGGTAGAATGAGGCAACAACCTATACACAGTTGACTGATTCTAATTCATACCATTATAAGCTAACAGCCATGAATTTTGAGGCGAATTATGCTGTATCTACAAATGCGTATTTATAAAATCAAAGACATCGAAGAGTATTACTTAAGTTCCTTAAAACAGGAACCTCTGTGTTCTCACTGTATATCTTAATGGCCTTCATTGCAACTATGCATTTATAATTAATGTATTTCAAGCTAAAATATTATTTCTACAAATAGGTACAACACATCCAAGCATACATATATACATATATATTGTTGGAGCCAAAGCGCTCAATACCTTTTTTATTGTAGCTTATTCCTTTATGTTACAAGACCATTAACTCCGAATGAAAACATAGTTTGGCCGAAGTTCTGGTAACAAGCGGATCATGCAATAATTGGTTCAATATTAATTGATTAAATAACGTTCTTTATTCAGATAAGATGATTTGTCAATACCTCGATGTGATCATCTGCGTAAATGAGATAATTGGTTACCAGGAAATTCTAGTGAGCCTCATTGAGCTTGCGTAAATTATATTAGCCAATACAATTCTTTATTCACATCAATAGATACTGCCACATTGCCATCCAATCAACCATGGATCGCACACATAGATTGGATTAGTAACGGGCTAGTTAATATAATCAGTAAATATTGCCGATCGCTCGTTCCAATTGATGTTCAATAGCACCTAAATTAAAACCTTCCAGCTGTTTAACTATAATGATGCTATGTTAATCACAATTAATTACAATTAAATGTATATTAATTAGCTCTTAGTGATATGTGTTCGTTCATTGGGTAGTGCTTCCAAATGGCGCCAGATTTTGAACTTATAAACTAATATGATAATAATCGTTCAGTTATACATTATACATTACATATAAATTTCGAAGTATATATATATATATATATATATATATATATGTATATATATACTTACATATTATATCAAAATGTGGTAGTTATACCTGCAGCTGGACTTTATGGTTAATAGTATAGGTTATGATATACCAAGACATAGCTTCGTGGTAGCACGCTTTAATATAGTATAGTATTCTAACCACCGATCCTCTTTGTATCTTTACATCATAGTCTACAATATAGTATACAACACACCCACAACCCATGCTAGCCTGAGAGGCCCTTGCGGACACTTAGTTCTTTGTGCATATAGTATACAGTGGCTATCAATATCACCTCCTTCATTATCTGCACCTTAGTACAGGTATGCTTCTTTCACCTACCCTCCCCCGTCTTTTATGTGGGCTCTCTAGTGCTTGTTGCTAGGCATTTTGGGGCATTATGGTGTAGACTGACTTTTATTATTTTGTTGGTAAAGAGAGATAAATATTTTGCTTTAAGTATTTAGAGGTTTTCTGCATGTGTCTTTATGCTCTTTTTACTTTTTCAGGTAGTCGTGGGGGTGTATAACGGACTGGGTAGGCATGTTTTCAAAGGGCGAGTAGAGTGTTTAATATATATAAGGTCTGCTCTTGAGTCTATGCCTGGGGTTTATGTTTAAAGATAGAAAAGGCTCTTTAAATGGTGAAGCCTATAAGAGATATGGGGTGGCCTCCTGGAGTCATGCTATATATAGGAAGAACAATAACCATACTGACTTGGGCCACCCCTTATATCCCACCTCCAGGCCAACATGGAGTGGTTATCAGCGGTTGGTCTACCTGCCGTTGTGCTTGGGTCCCTTGCTATAACCGCCCTGTCGGTATGTAGTCTTCTTATATTGCATGATATCTCATTATATTTCATGATATCTTCGAGTTCGACCCCTCTTATTGGTCCCTTCATGAGCTGTTATATCCTTACCCCTCTCCTGTCCTTTTATGTAGAAGGAGGTAGGGTGAAGTCATGGCAGAATGATCTAAAGGCCCACCTTTTATGCGATAGCCACATACACATGTTTCTTGAACACATTTAGTATGTGAACATTTATAATAGATATGTAACAATACATGCTTACCTCTCGTGACATGCAAGTAGACATGCCCCCTTCTGCATCTTCTATTTCTTCTTTTATACAATTTTAGACAGTCTGTAGAGTGTGGGGGTATATGTACACAAGATTCTACCCAATGAACAATACTCTTGAGAGGGGGGAAAATAAAACTTTCTGACATGGTGAACAGGCCAAACGACAGGCAGCAGAGAACAACGTCATCATCACAGGTATGATTTGATTGGTTGGGCATAGCATTATTAGTGGCTTATAGTCCAATAGGCCTTTAGCCTTGGGTAGAGAGATGAGTATCAATAGACTTGTACATACACACCCTTGTAGGGTCCTATGGTTGCATACATGCACCATTTTGATAATGATGCATGTAAGTCAACATCCTATTTATTACCATGGTTGTACCAATCATACATCTCTATTCCTAATCCCCCATGACCCTCTAGAGTCACGTGACCTATCCGACCATGACGTCAAGGGGCAGGTCCATGTAGGTGAGCACTGGCCCTCCTAGACTGCTAATCAGCGTGCATGCCCTCTCCTGTAGTTACCTCTCTTTCCTAATTGACTCTTCCTTTCTATTAAATTGTATTGGATGGCTCTGACATTCTATTGGCTCCTAGTCACTCCTTTTATTGACCTTCCTCCCCTACAGACACTGATTCGGACGGCTGGCTATCGGCTCCCATGGGATGCATGGTAGATCGCCGCTATGAGATCGATGACTGTATTGGCCAAGGAGTTGCTGGTCGCATATTCCTGGTAAGGATAGACCAATCATTCACACCTGTTTTAACTGTGGTCATCTATTGGCCACCTACTTTACTCTATTTTACTTAGGGCTTTTCTCCTTATATATTATCCGTAGGGGTCATATATTCTCTATTGCCATTTTATCCCAAGCAGTATTACTGTCTCGATGCAACGTCACGTTCTTACATATTCACCAATCATATCCAGGCATACGATCACAAGACGCGGTCTGACGTAGCCTTGAAGTCAGGGCGGAGAAAGCCCAAAGGCCAGAAAGATTATGGATTATTGGGTGAACACCATTGGCTAAGGGTCATGGATAAATATCAGAGAAAGGAGGTAGGGTCCTATAGGGCAGTCATTGGTCCTTTGTGTTATATGTAGAGGCATATATATATACCTCCAAGTAGATAAACCCACAACAACCAGTGGCCCACGTGTCTTTCTCTTTGTCCCCTTCTCATATCTTATGGTCTTCATTTTTGACCAATAGCCTGCTAGTTGGTTCTCAATGATGAAGCTGTAGTTACCTTATAAGATGTTATGCACGCCATATTTATCTATGTGTATGTATGATAACATGTATGATAGTATGTATATATGTTAGTATGGTAATATGTATATGTATCTATATCATCTATTCACTAGATCCTTACAGGCTGCCCATCATATTGTGCATTTACGCGATCCAGGATTGGTGCAGACCAACGGACACCAGTGCCTAGTTTTAGAGCTATTAGGGCCCACTCTCCACACTTACCTCCACTCAGAGCCCCATGAACCAATTATAGATAGGTAAAGTTTCCCGCACTATTCTATAGACCAATATGTCGATTACAATATATTTCTATTGGTTTGTTTTGATCTCACTTCACAGCCCCCATATCCCTCCTTCTATCTTGTCTTACTATACTATATCTTATCCCTATCTTACTACCTCCCTCTTCATGGTTATCCTTCTCTCACTCTCTCCTCTTCCACTCAGGGCAGCCCTGGACGTGTGCCAAGCACTGAAGTTTATCCACAGCCACAATAACGTATTTATAGATCTTAAGACAGATAACATTGGCTTATGCATAGATCCTAATCACGCTTCCCATTGGGTACTGATGGATGGAGGTGCAGCCAGCACCGATCAGGAAATTTGTAAGAAGCTCTGGTTTGTTGTCCTATCTTCTATTGGATATGCATGGCTACATGCAGTCCAGACTATATGTATTATTAGTCTATATATGGTATTGCGCATGTACATACCATATATATCCTTGAGATGCCTATAAATGGTGTCAGACTAACACGTGATGGGGTAGTGGGGGAGTGTAATTGCGCCTACCGAGGGATTAAAATGGATGATCCAATCATGTCGGCCCAGGAGTTAGAGACCCACCTCATTCCATTATCTAGTAAGTGATTAATGGCTTGGACCTTTTATCTCTTTTTAGCCAGTAAGTAGTCGGGTCACGCATGATATATCATTCGTTCTATAATATACATTTAATCTTATTGGCTACTAATTTGCAGGTCGTGTAAAACAACGAATCAATGGGTTCCAATGCCTTCACCTTAGAGCGCCCGAAATCATTTTGGGTGAGTTGGTGTATGCCAATCATATATGATTTTTAATTTTAAACTGTAATGCTGTTGGTTTGCCAATGATTAGTGATGGTAGCTACCCCACCGTTGGTTGTTATTTATTAGGGATGTGGTAGCTCTAAAGTGATGTAAAAGAACATAGGGGGCTATGATGACCCTATATGCATAGACCCGCTCTTTATCTCTATATTCCATTCCTATATTCTTTCACTCTATGCCAGTTCTTGTTCCAAAACATAACCATGCATAGTACTAAACCCACTGAAATTGAATATAAAATTGTTCAATACTAATAAATTATAAGGCATACCTTCCTAAGTTTTCAAAGAATGTAATAATAGAAACTGAAAGAGTATAATACAATATAACTAATATTGTCTTTGCTAAACGTCATGTTAATATTAATGCAACCTCTATCTCCACTCCTTTCCCAAGGCATGGTCCTAGACCGTCAGATGGATATGTGGAGCTTTGGTCTCTTACTGGCCACAATACTCTCCAGGGGCCATCAACTATTTGGACCAATTACGCCCACCACTTCCTGGTGTGAGTACGACCAATTAGCGGCCATTGTACGTCTGTGTGGTGCACCCTCAGAGGCCATGTGGGCCCGCATACCCTTCCAATGGAGAGTTAAGTTCTTTCGTAAGAACCCTTCCCTCCCCCTCCCACACATAGCCAACATCATGGCATCCACCACCTCTATTTCTCTCTTTCATTACTGTCCTTTCCCATCCTCTCCTTCTAGCCATGCAGTAGTGCGCCAAATCACTGTGCTTATCTTTACCTATCAAAGAGTTTAGACCAATGAGTGCTCATACATAGCAAGCTCATCAATGGCTTATCCAGTCATGCTCAAAGCAAATAGTTTAGTATTCCTAAAATGTAGTTGGGATTTTTTAATGATTAATTATCTAAAAAGAAATATTGGGTGCCCTCTGCGCCATCACGCATCAATTAATTATGTACATGAGCAGGAATGGGCAAATAATTAGTATGAGCCCTCTCAACATGGGAAGGGTTGCATGTGCCCTTTTATCACACCCAGGGTACCATCCCAAATTACAATGTATCAAGATTACCTTCTAGCCCTAACCAGGTTATTTTAATCCCTTTCTACCTACCTACCCACCACATACATGCATGCACAGGTTCATACATACCTACATACACAGATACATACCACCCCACCCACACTTAGGCCTGTGAGAAGCATGCCTTAATATACCAATGCACACTACCTATATATGTGTGTCCTCCATTCATTACGTTATACACCCATCTGTATACAGACTTCTGGAACCGACACATACCCAGGAGCAACACTGATGAAGACCCTATTGATGTTGAGCATGTGAACCAGAAAGTGAGCATGGATGTGCATATCATTATCTGATCATTATTATTTGTTGCACTCTTGCCTATGATTGGCGGAAATACTGATCCCACTTTATCATCTTTTTAATGGACGCTATTGATATATCATAATATGGCATGGCATGGTTGTTTATCGGACCATTATGTACAAAGTCACCTCTATCCTACCAATCAATGAAGTGCTTGGTAATTGGGGGTATGTGAACTGACTCTGCATGTTACATACAGGGCCGCCTTGAGATCCAACAGGCCTTATGTGATTGGTTCCAATCATTAAAGGTTGTTATGCCTAGTCACAATCAGATTGATTTAATAGCCCGTTGTCTACGCATTGACCCCAAAGATCGCATTACAGCCAGCCAGGCCTGCTGCCATCCAGCCCTTAAAGTAATCCCTGTTGTACAACTCAGTACCTATACATACACATATAGACATACACATGCTTGTATATGCCCATATTTGGAATAGTATCATACACGTCATATGTTACATGTTTCCCTACATTTCAACACCTGGGGGCTTTCCCATTTACTTGGCCATCTACTGGCTAGGAGACCTCATATCCCTCCTGGGGCCAAGTGGTTTTAAAGTAACCAATCATCTATGGAGAGAATATGGGGGTCTTGACCATATATATAGATAAATGGCTAATCGATAATTAATTGGATGACATATATAACATAATCACCTGGTTGTCCACATCTATGTGTATTATCTTGGCGTTAATCATATATAGACTATCTATTACAACTAAAGGCCTTCCATAGACTGTCATACCCCTAATGGTGAACACATTCTCCTACTGCTGTATTCTTCACATACTATCACATTATTACATAATATCCTATGTTTTTCCTATTATATTACCAGTTCACACCCATCTTAGAGCATATTATCACACTATCATACCCTTTCCCAGGAGATTGAGGAAAGGCTGGCCAGACAACGTACCAAGCGCCCCCACACTACCATGATAAGGAGCCAATCAGACATTGCCTCACGTAGAGACTCGGGGGTACCCAGTGAAAATAGCACTGGTAAGCATCTGTACCTGACATGATGATAGTTGATAGGTTAGGTAGTGAGCCTGAGGGAGGAAAGGGAAAGAAACACTGCTAGATAGATGAAGTTTGACAGGCATATGCATGTGTTTTGGATAGGGTAAGAGAGTAATCTTTTTAGCCTCTAAGTCAGTTGTACCCTTCCAGGGCTTGAACGAAAGAGAGCACGGCTAGACTAGGGGCCACCAACAGCATATATGATATGGAATGTACTGGCTTAATATCTGCATGTATAATAAAAATACATACCATCTGTATGCAAGAGAAGGCTTGGTGCCTGCAACTTGTATACATGTAGACGAGTGATATAAAGCATATGTTTGCCCATATATGTCATATAGATATTATTTTTCTGTGGTGACAGCCTTCCATCACTAATGTACTTGTTATCATTGTGTCTCTGCTGTATAGCATCATAGTTTAAGGCTGCTAAGGATAGCAAACTATGATTTAAGGGGAAAGATACAACTATGTACCTATATACTTAAGCCATGGCCTGAAGATATGATGCTATCACTAGGTGCTGGTTAGACATGAATGACCACCACCAACTGGATGAATGACATGTGGCCTATTGTATTCCTAGGGATGATCTCTGCACAGGATCTATAGTATATGGACTAGGGCTGTGTTGGTGTACAATGGTCAGTAGTAGATGGCCAGTTCAAAGTCATGCAGTGTGTATTACCTTGGGGGTTTGTGAGGATGTAAACTACCATGTACCTAGATGTATGTGTTGAGGGAAAGGCAGGTGATTTCCTTGTGACATTCCATCAAAAAAGTACATGGATTTCTGATAGTTTTAGTTCTAAGTTATTTGATGTTTGTTGGACAATCAGTGTTTCCAATGAGTTTGAGGCAGTTTGATGCATTCAAAGTTCTGAAATTTATATCAAACCAAGGAATTTTTTGGATGAGGTTGATGTCAATTGACAGGCAATCTGAGTGTTTGCATGGATGGTTTGAAGTTGATGGTACCATCTGTCAAATGCTCCCTTTGATTGAGTTTCATTATAGATAGATTGTAATGATAATTCCACCACTACTACTACATAGTTTAAATTGAATAGCTGATCTTGAGGTATGTCACATAGAGGTAGTAATAAAGGGTCTTTTTGTGATGTCTTGGGATTTGGTATACATTTGTAAGCTGGAGTGCTGCCTTGCAAGCTGTGTAATTGTAAATTAGAATGCTCAAAGGTGTTGCCAGTTGTACTAAGGTGAATACAATAATATCCCCCCACCTTGCTACAAAACCATGGCTTGCTCTCTACGTAAATCACTACTGGCTATTTATGGGGCAACTAATTTTAGTTACTTTCATAGCTAACCAAGTCTTTTGAAGAAGTATGGTTGAGCTGGTCAGGGGCTAAGGGTTAATTTCGCCAGCTGCTTTCCCAATTATGGGATTAGGTCTGACCAAGATATCTTGCTACTATTGAAGGGCTCCTTTTGGATTCAGGTATCTGTTAGATCTTCCATTTCAACCACCTGCTTTACTTTACATTGATACAAATAATTCTTCTGACTGTGAACCAGGTTGTTTACTGCAAGTCCTCAGTGTTTTTTGAAGACAATAAAATTACAGATAAGATCTTTCAACGTTAGTCTGCACAGCGAGTTTATCTTGGTTAAATTTAAATGGTTCAGGTGTGGACATGATTGTTATTTGTTACCAGAGTGGCTATAGGAATTCAATTGATCAATTCATACTTCCATGAACTGTTATCATTTGGGCTGTTGAGCCAGAGGTGATTTTTGTAATTACTTCCTCCTTTTAGGTAGCTTATGTATATGTAGATGTACTGCAATTCATTAACTGGTAAATACATTAAGAAGTGAAATATACATACCACTGGTATATGCATGTGCATAGAAAGTTGTATCATACCAAAATGCACATTATAACACTGAAGTATTTGCACTAAGTCTTATCCAATGTAGCTCTGTTTTTTGAGCACGTGTACTTATATATATATATGAGGTTACCCAGGGAATACAAAAAGGCAGTGTACTCATACTCATCTAAAGCACAAACATATGAAGTGCTTGCTTCATACAAAGCATATGCATAATGAGCATGTGACTTATTTGCTATGCATTGAATGATGAACCCATTTAAAATATGTAAAACTACATTAATATTAAGTGATACCTTATTGCATAGTAAGAGTTTATTGTAATTCTGTATGGAACCTCCTAATTCACATACTGAAACTTATACCCACATTACTAAGAGTAATTTTCATGTAGTATTTGGGCCTGAAGGGAAAAATTGTGATAAAGGAATACCTGTGTGAGTATTCTGCAGAAAAGAAAGTCTCAAACTTGTACAACATTTCCAGCTTTATTAATGCAGCAAGAATAATAATTGAAACAGGCTTTCTAATGAGGAGAGAGGGTAATAATTTTACTGTATTACAAATACATAATGGTTTGTTGTTATGATTTCCTGAATATATGCAAACAAATGAATTTAGTACCAGATTACCATGTGCAAAATACAAAATGGAAGCAGAGTTATGTTAATATTTGTTTTATTTTGTGCAATAATTGTCTTTTTTTGCCTTAAACAGAAAAAGAGACAATTAAAATATCAATCAGATTTATTGAAAAGCAATTTTATGATGCTTGTAAATTGCCAGCTGATTAACCTCAAGGTAGTGAGTATCTTGATAAAAACTAATTAAATAAGAGTTTACTTCCACTAGTGGTAGTTGTACTATCCTTTAATCAGTAAAGCATCAGCACAAATACAGTGCATGTTCGTCTATGCACAAACCACCAATTCACTTGCTTTCCACTTATTACTAAATGATTATTAAAAATTACCTTAATTAAATCATTTCATTTAGTACATGAAACTGCTAGTCTCCTTCAACTTTATTATTATTTTATACTGAACTTACACTGAGCCATGGATTGGATAATAAATAGTATGAATTATCAAGATATGTACCAACTAATAATATTTAAGTAATCTCATAACAAGAAATAATGTTGGTTGTGTTAAAAATATATACTTAGAGTAAAAAGTATATATAAAACTATGTTTATTTTTAAATTGTTATTAT
>NAOQ01000180.1:110905-121638 GCA_002751075.1 Ichthyophonus hoferi | reverse complement strand
TATTTATGAATGGCTCCATTTAAATGATTGAATTTAGTAACATTGCTGTAAACTCGAAAGATTAGCATTGGCGGTAAAGCAAAGTACAAAAGCAAAACAAAACGGATAATAATGTACGTTAAAACACCAACTAATTGAATTCATTATTTGTTAAAAAGCCTTCGTTCTTAGAATATTGATATGATATCTTACAGGCCAATACATAAATGGTATAGAACAATTGTGAAATAACTTCATCGAACTAACTTATAATCTTAAAATATTAAAAAATGCTCAACTTCTCCGTCAATCTCTAATCGCTTATAAGATTGCAAATAGATATTACAAATATCTATGAAACTCTAAGGATTAGATTATTTTAATTAACCAACCAGGATCATTTGTTCCAAAACTAAATATTAGTATGAAATTTCATTCAAAGAAAACTATTAATAGTTATATTCGGCCAATCCTATTGCAGCAATATTACACTGATATTTCCTGCACGTCTGATTATATATATATATATTACATGCAACCTATAAATTACACAAAATAAAATTGAACAGAAGATACCTATCACAAAACCGCACCTTTCAACTAGTTTCAAGATATTTTCCTCCAAGTATGCAACCTCAAGTATTCACCAGGTATATAGGATATATAAAACAAGCTAAGCTAAAAACTACACAATTCCTGTAATCAACGAGGGATAAAATATAAAATAAGGTAAAAGTTCTAGAAGGTCCATCTCCATTGGTTGTCCTTAGATAATATGATTGGTTTCTGAAGTTGCAGTTACAAGGTTGGCTTTACTGTCTCCAATTGCACCATCATCAGTAGCATGATCTCTGATTTGATAAGGAGTGTATGTATGTGTTAGGTGGAGGTGATACCAATTAAGTGCATCACTTACACAAAATGAAAAGATAGGGATCACCGTATACAACCAATAAAGAAAGGAGAACTACTTAGTAAAAATTCGGAAAAGAAAGCAATAAGAGTGAATGAATTAATGTCAAGCACAGACAACAACACAGCGGCACTACATGAAAAGATAAAAAGACAGAAAAAAATCATAACAATAATGATACAGTAATTCAGAAACCACTACTGTTGCATTCATCATATGCATATCTCTCACCTTACATGTAAAAATATAATTATAGTAATAAGATTACCATAAACCATAATATATATAATAATATATAATAGAGTAACGTGAAGCACACCAATAAAATAAAGGTATAAAAGGTACGATTAGAATATATCTAGAGTGCACACACCTTTACAACAGAGGCATATGATATCACTATAGCATATACCCTATACACCAACCCTACCTACCTCTCAGTCAGTTCATCAAACTCAATAGCCCCTTCTACTACCTCTACCACCATATCATAGCTATCCTTATCTCTTCGCCAATCCGCCCATTTCCTTCCAATCCATCTCCATATAGTAGTCAAGGGCAGGCCAGTGCCTGTCATAGTAATTGCCAGGAGAGCTAAGAAGAGAGGGTATCCGTAACTCATATAGACTATCTGCATGTTATGAAGCTCTATGATCCAGTGTACCTGTATGTATGCATATATGTATGTATGATTTTATATATTATAGTATGATATTATAATAGTATAATGGTGGGTAGGTAGGTTTGCCTGTATAATAGTATGATAGTATGATATAGTATGTATAAGTATATTTGTGTATATATGTATATGTATATGTAAGTAAGTATGTATGTATGTATGTATGTACATCTATGTATACATATATATGTCTGTATGTATGGTAATACTACTAGACAGACATGTGCGACTGAGATGAGAAAGATAAATCGAGAGGGACCGAGAGTGGAAGAGAGCATCCTAATGAGCAAGAGGAATCTCCTTAATAAAAAATAATAATTTGGTGGAACCACTAGAAATAAAATTCATTGGCTAATAAGCTTATAAACCATTCTATCTATTTTATTACAAACCTGTTATTGATAAATTAGTTATAAATCTTGAAAAGTCATTGGTAGAGTTGTGGTATTATATAGGAGAATACAAGCATTATCTGATATATATTAAATGAAGTGAAGTTATTAGCATGCATATAATAAAGCGGTTGCCAATATATATATATGCTATTATACATGCAGCTAGGGAGTGGCCTATATACACATTCGCTTTAAACCAGTGCTTACTTCCTCCACATACCTTATCTTTCTCCATCAAGAACCACTTTCTACAGATAACATAGCCTGCCCCTATAGAGAATATAGACAATTGATTGATCCAGTGTCATGTTAGTCTATTGGAGCCTACAAAACAACAAATATTGTACGCATGTTTTAACTTTTAATATCACGCTGACAGATGTCTGGCTTAGTAATTGATCAAAATCTCACTTGAACGCATATACACCAATGGTAAATATAAGCGAAATTAAACATATAAATATCATTGGCTATTAGGTTTATATATATATATATATTACATAGTTAATCATGGATTGGCTTAAGTTGAATGGTTAAATATAAACAAAAAACGGATCGGAGAATTAATCAGTAGTGATGTGGTCAGCACAAACAATGGTGTATAAGATTGGCCAGTTCCATTTCATTAGATAGAGTAGCATGAAAGTGTGATAATAGGAGAAAGTTCATGCATTGGAGGATTAATTAGCAAATGAAATGACTAAAGACCAATAGGATATAGCTGCGTACGTTTATCTATGAGTATATGAATCTATATATACACATCAATACAGATTTATAAATTTATTGATAGATAAACGTGTATGAGTATATTTATTCATGTTTATGTATGTATATATATTTATACCTAATCAATAGTAAATGCCTACCTGTTAAGGCCGCCAATAGGAGTGGGATAAAGGCAATGAGTGCAACTAGACGGTGGTAGGTGCGTGCACTGTCAGCTTCTCTGATGTCATTCAGGGTAGGAAGTTCTCTCTTTCGCCATACACGTGTAAGACTAACCCCTAGAGGGAGTTGATTGGATTAGAACGGACATATTGCTGTCATGTCATGGTCTCTGGTTATTGGTCCGTTGGTTTATGATGCTATATATATAGATCATGCTCACTTTAAATTTTCTTTTCATTTTCTTTTTATAGACATAATGTCTACCAAACAATATTTGGAATTAGAATAAATTAAAATAATTGGTCCAATAAAATCTGGGTAACATTATATTGGGTTGGAGATAAAGTAAAGAACGGGTGATTGGCTCTCTCTCTCACACTCTCTATCTATCTATCTCTCTTCTTCTCTTTCTTTCTTTCTTTCTTTCTCTCTCTCTTTTTCCTGCTGCCATCATCATAACAAAAAGAACAAATACAAAAAGACAAATTATAAAAACCGTTACACAAATTAAGTGTTATAGCCAGTAATAGTATACAATATAGAGTCAAAGAAGACAATATCTACATATCCATCCTGTTTTACATAATTATACAGCTACTTGCAAATAGTTTTACAACTAAGGAAATATAGTTCTATCTATGCTTGTATATTTTTTCTTTTTTTACTTTAACATTTCAATTACAAAGTATAAATAGTTATATTATAGGCATATTTAACTTGGTCTAATCTGTTAAAACCCTAACATCAATCCTACCTGTAAAGAAGAATATAAGGCAGAGGAGCGCAAAAAGAGGGGAGAAGATGTAACTAAGATGGAAAAGATCTAATTTGTGTATAGTCATAAGAATTCGGGTCTGGTCTTTGGTTAGCCCAAACCATTTCCTCAATATGGTCCAGACAACACCTGCGGGGTTGGTGTGTCAGAGAGTAGGAGGGTGGCATGGTGGGACAAAGAAAATGAGAGAGAGAAAGAAAGATGGCAAATACGTGTATATATATCTATAAAAGGACAGAAAGAGAAATAGAGATAGGAGAGAGAGCAGGTATGTATGGTATGTTATAAAGAGCACAGGAAGAACAAAAATTGATTATATGAATATTCCGTGTGCATACATTAAAAATAAATATGTAACACCATGTAGTTGTGAATGTGCTTATAGAAAAGAAAAACTGATGGTTAGAGAGAGAGAGGGGAAGAGAGATATTTCAAGGGAATGAGAAAATAACAAATATACTAATGAAAGAAATACCTGTTACAGTTAGGAGACAAAGAAGTGTTCCCACTACTGGGGCCAGAGTCCTATGTATAACCCTAGCTTCTAAATAATCAGAGATGGCCATGTTTATAAAGAGACCATGAGAGAGTGAGAGTGAGCACTATGCATTACTCCTCAATATAATTTCTATAATCTACAAGCGCTTCAGTAAATTATTTGAAATGATTTTGATCTCGCTGTAAGTTCTCGATTGGTATTCTTCGTGGATATTCTTATTGGTTAGTGGAGTCTCTACTTTTATTTGTTAATAATATCTTTATTTAAAAATACCCTGTGAGCTATCTAATGACTATAATTTATTATTTATCTCTTTCTATTGGTTCTTTATGTTATATTTTCCTATTGGTTATAAGATCCTCTAAATTTATTCGTTTATGAAATGCATTGTTAGGAATGATTTTAAATCCTTTCTGGCCAACTACCTATTGGTTTGGTTTATGATCTCCACTCCTATTCGTTTTTCTTTTTGTTTATGGTTTCCGGAAATTAATGGCCAAATTCGGAAAATAAATGGCCATTTTGAACATAAAAATAATAATAAAACGAAATCGAGTAATAAAGAGGAAATTGGAAGAAATTTATATTTGTTTTATTATTAGTAGAGGAATTGTAATTTTTACGTACATATCTTATAATTAAGAAAAAATTACTATACAAGAAAAAATACAAAATAATTACACAAGTAAAAGATTTTTCAACTATTCCTTTTTTTTGAATAGCAGTTTTTTTTTTTGAAGAAAAAATTGTTATTCAATGTCTATTAATTTTCGGGCTCTTTCCATTTATTTTTGGGCTCTTTCCATTTATTTTTGGAATTTGTCCATTTATTTTCGGGGTTTGGCCATTTATCTTGAGATTTGACTACTAATTTTCGGAACTCGGTCATTTGTGTTCAGGAATTCCTGCAATAAGTATATTTCTTTACTCCCCATTAATAGAATAATACATTAAAATTTAGGGGAAAATGATGTACTTTAAGAAAAGTTATTTCAACAAGTAAGCGCGTTTGTTTTTGTCTTTCATGAAGAAATACTGTAGCAATACATAAGCATTTGTTATATAATTTGTCAACTCCTTGGCTCATTTGAATATGTGTGTGTAATGGCCGGATATGCTAATATCAGTCTCTTAATATAAAGATGTCCGGCATAAGTCACCCCAAATTAAGTCTCTATCATCATATCATCATATACAACATCGCACGATACCAGTTACTGCGCACTTTAAAAGCAATAGAATGTTGTACTTGATTATGAATATTAACATCTTCAGCCATGCACATGACTTGGATTACCATAACAACAATGGCAATACCCTATACAAAGGCTAAGAGCTCCTGGTTAGCTACCATTAAATTGGTAGCATTTTTAGGCTAATATATATGATAGGCTATTAGAAACCCAAACCATATGAACTAATAAATCATATCAAACTTTGATCAATCAAAGCAGTGTATTACATGATTCGCACTAGAAATGAATAAATGTTATGTTACTGTATTTATTTCATCATAAAACAATATTTGTGTATTAAGCCAATCACTAATTATATAGTAAAATTAAAATATATTTTTTAATTTACCGATTAATGAGTCATTTTCTTTTAATATTACCAAATAATGATCTTTATGACATAATCTTGATAGATAATGATTTAATATGAGCCTATAAAAGGTTATTCTAGAAAATACTTAATTTTTAGTCTTTATACACGTCACTTTAAGCCAATTAATTACATTAGCGTATTAGGAACTATAATTGAGTCGATTGAGCAATCTTCTAATTACTTAATTAACATTTAAGTTCGAAACACGGTTGTGCACGTCATCCAATCTACAAATGGCACTATTATAAAACAAGCCAATTAAGTGGCTGGACCCTTTATCAACCAGTATAATCCAGGTTATATACCATATAAGAAATCATTTGCGTGTTAAAACTTTTAAATTATTATCTTTTGAGTAAGTACACACTACGATGGTATGAGTTAGGCAATGTGTTACAAGGCACATAAGCCTTCATTGGTTGGCTAGTGGGAATGCACTCCTTTGATTGGAACTTATTACTAGGCTTGTTTTGAGGGTATTTATCGAATATGACTACGTATACAATATAGGCAAAGCAGCTAAAGCTAGTTATAATTATCAAACTAACTAGTGTTTGGTCCTGAAGTAATTTATACATAAACTGTTACATTTAGAAAGTATAAAAGGGCTCTGTGTGAGATAGATTGGGGACTCTTGATTCTGTAGTTATACTGAATAAATGATATGCAGTTTTTATGCTAAATTATCGGCTTGGAATAGTTGATTGCCACCCTGATCATGGGTGAGATAATTACGGCACAGGCCGAAGTCGACAGTATGTATATTACCATGTAGTTCAATCTCTGAGCAATAATAATTAAAAAAGAGTGTAAAAAAAAAAAATATAGTAAGAAGTAGATACAACATCACACAAAACTACTTGTCTTACAACATTCACATTTGTCACACCACCTTAATACCCATCGTATAACGATGCTGGAATTCTCCATTCCTTACACAATACAACGCTAAAATTGTTTTTCAATTTTTATGCAATAAATAACAATTATCAAGCTTCCATGTCGATTGGTTCTTCATCTGTGTCCTCGTCAATGGCATTGGTACCTTGTGGGATCTTCCAGCTCTCATTGGCTGGTAGGCTTGATAAAGGGACTACTCCAATCACAGCCCTATGCGTTGTAGTGCGAGTGGCTGTGTATAGTAAAGGAGTGAAATAGTGATATTAATATACAACTAGATAGATAGGGATAAATGAAATTGACATATAATGGTGGCGGTGTGGTAGACTCACATATTGAAAATAGTAAAACTAGTATAGTATGATATAGTATGATAGGATAGAATATGGTATAATATACAATGATATGATATGATAGGATAGGATGGGATAAAATATAACATATACATATATTCCTAAGTGAGGCCTTTCTCACATCTGCTGCACATATTAACTTATCTGTTTGTGTATATATATTAGCGAAGCCATCTAACACCAATGTGCTTTACGGATAGGGTCACCCAGTACAGTACAATAGAAGGCAGGAAGAACGGAAATAAGAAAAACCAAAGGGTATGTATATCTCTATATAGTGTGTAAATATCTATAAAGGGCACGGGTAGGACTATTCAACCGAGATGCGGGCATATTAAGAGTTCCATTACGGAAACCAATCAGATAATGCCTGCCTACCTGCATGCATAATAACAGAGCGAGGATTGGAGGAGAGGGCTTTCCTTCCTTCGGCCTGTGGCAACGTGAACAGCATGGCCCTGTCACCTTTTCTTTATTAGGGCACTATTTCCTTATTAGGGCACTATTTCCTTATTAGTGCACTAGGTATATTTATAGATGTATATACGTGTAGTCTTTAGGGTTGTAGGTTTATGTTATTGATAGTTATAATATAAAACTATAACAATAATTGACCAATGAAATGTACTTTATGTACTTTAGTATTTAGACCCGAGTGGTCTCTATAGGACGAAAAGTATCATGATTGGCTACATGTGAGTTAGTGTGATTCCAAATAAAAATAGGAAATGGCATGTCTATAAATAAATATCACATATTAGCCACTCGAATAGAAAAGGTATAGAAAAGGGAAAGACAGAAGAGATAGATAGACCTATATTAATACAACATGGAATAAAAGATAAAGCCATAATATATTGTCATGCTAAGCTAAAGGGTAGAGCAGGGAGTGCATACATACATCCATACATACCTACATACATACATCCATCCATACATACATACTATACCTACCTACATAAATACATACATACATAACAGGTATCCAGACCTATATAACTACATACATACATACATATATACATAACCTAAGCACAAGAGGTCACTTACAGATTGATGATGTCATATGGTCCTCTCAGATCTAATGCGGCAGCTGCGTCACTACTGTATAATGCCAGTGGGGACTGCTTAGCTAAGGAAGACGATTATATTTACCCCTGCTCTAAATACCAATCCTATCCACACACACACATATATATATATATATATATATAGCCTCCCTGTATGTGTATGTAGGTATACATTGCATAAGTATACATGTGCCATGTGAATTGCTCGTCCAGTAACTACTCGTGCTACCGCAACCCATTACCCATTGATCCAATAGCATTGAAGCAATTGGATTTCCTAATAATCCACAGCAACTACCAAAGCAACTACCAACCAACCAATTCATGTTTATAAAAATTAACTGGCATGGAATAGATATATACACTAATCTTACCTAATAATGATATTTTGGCCCTTAGTGGCGCGTATAATATGGTGGGTATTACTAATTAAATACCTCCGAGCGGTCGAGTCTAGAGAAAATGTGATAGAGGAAAAGACACAATAATGAGGTTAATATAGCATTGGCATAGCGTGGTAGGGGGATATGAATGATATCGGAGATATAAGAGAATATAAGAAAATATATACTTGATTATGCCTATAAATATATATATATATATATGTATATGTATATATGTATATATGTGTGTAAGATTATGATATGTATATATGGTGTATAATACAAACTAATTGTACCCATGGAGTTATAGAAGAAGTGATGCCAAGTTGGCAAACAAGTGTAATTGTACCTGTTCAATTAATAATTAATAAAAGACACAGTCGGGTGTTTGAAAATTAACATACACACATATATATATATATATATATATATGAGGGTATAGTATAAATGGTTTAGTTAGACGTGGTTTACCTTTAAGTGCAGCACTGTAACAGATTTCAAAGTGAATTCCTCTTTCTATTGCCTGTACATGCCCGTCCACACATAGGTGAATACTAATTAGTCTGAATGTTCATAGGTACAACTTAATGTATACAAAGAAACACTAATTAACATTAATGAATTATTGAAAGTTAAGTGACTAATTAAAAAAAAAAATGTTAATGAGCATGGCGCTGATGCATTCCTATATCAGATAAATTAGCGGGTCAGCCAATACTTTTATATACATGACCAACATATGATTGGTGCGTGCTATTACATAGTGGGTAGGGAAAGGTCAGAATAGGATATCTGAAAAAAGGGAAGCTATAATGCGATTGTAAGTAAGAATCATGCAATTAATTAATTATTAATAAAACAGCCCACCAATTGGTTACTCCTGTCTTAGTTCACTTGGTGTTTTCTCCTTTCGCCTTCATGTTTTATATTAATATGTCTAAATGCTACATTCTATGTTATATTTTATGTTATGTCATATATGCTATATTCTGTATGTTACAGTTTATATTTTATATTTTATATCTTATATCTTTAATTTCATAGGCTATATACAACATTTCATCTTTTCCAATTATACAATGAACACAAACACTCCTATATTCAGAAAAAAATATGATTGCATTCCTCTGCTATTTATTCAATTCGTTCTTTCCTTCTCTCTCTCTCTTTCTCTTTCTTTCTTTCCTTCTCTTCCTTTTTTTTTCTTTCTTTTTCTTAGATATTTCCCTTCTCTATCCATCTCCCTGTACTCTACACCAGCACACAATCCCAAATCCACCTTATAACAACTCATATACCACCGCTTAACATATACATTCTATATTAACTATCAGTTATTACAACCCAGAGGCACCTACCTGACCAACATGTGTACGTTTTAAAAAGTAAGGCATTCTGGTAGCCATGTCAAACGAAATAATATCAATCTCTGCAGTAGCACAGGCATATTGAAACAACTTCTCTGTCTCAGGTGTCACCGATAGGATATCATAGGTTTTTAAGGCGGCATTGTTGGAGTTCTGTGATGATATGGAGAGGAAGGGAGAGGGAGAGGAGAGGGAGAGGGACAGGATATTTCACTACCATGTTTTATATGTAAGGGAAAGGCTTATGTGTGCACATGTGTGTTTCTACTAGCATGCTTGTCCGACTGGATCTATGAATATATAAGTTAATGTAAATATACGTCCGTCCATATGCATAATAGCATACCTATACGAGAATTTATATGATCACAGTAATGTATATATATATACATATACACGGTCATATATGCACATATACGCAAAAATATACATGCATATATACAATATATGCATACATATATACCCTACATACATACATACATACATACATACATACATACATACATACATATACATACAAGTACATATCATATATACTCCTCCTTTACACACATACCAATGAGTATATCTGTCCTTGGTCGCTTAGCACTACGTTGAGACGAGAATACTGTTTAAATTTCTTCGCTGCTCCCCGACAGTCTTTCTCGGTTGACGGTAATGTCACAAACTCAGCACCTTTGTTTTTGTTGGCCTGAATTAAAAATGCATGCATAAATATTATACTATCATATATACATCTCTACATACTACCATAATATCGTGCATACATATATACATGATGTCATACATTATACATTTATACTATCGTACTCTCTTACATACTATAATACATACTATCATGTTATAATACTTTGATACTATCATGCAGGCTATCATACATCTTATCATATATATAAATAGAACTACACATTCTATCATAGA
>NAOQ01000180.1:91438-110493 GCA_002751075.1 Ichthyophonus hoferi | reverse complement strand
ATATATATATATATACGATCATTCTAACGTACACATGTAATCTACATACCATTATAAATAAGTACATAGATATGTACATACATGCATACACATGCTATCATTCATAAATACATACACACAGACATACATAACTACACATCCATCTGCATCCAAACAAGCATGTATAAACAGAAGCAGATAGAGAGAAAGGCAACAAGAGCACTCACATGATCCATGGTGACCTTGCCAGTGATGGTCCTTGAAAAGGCAGCCCCATCATACCCCACTGTTACATGTCTATTATTAACACTCAAACCTATTTCAACAGCCTTTTAAAAAAAAATCATAGGACTTTAACCGTAACCATAACATAGTGAGTATAGATAGATAAATCTAATGCATGGCTTCTATAATACCTTCCTGTGACCTCAAAATTAAAACTACGTACGTTTCAATAACATGGAAAATGTGCGAGACAACTGGGCCTTGTCATCCGACAGGGGAATATTCAAATCAATAAACATCTTTGATGTAATTGATGTAATTGACGTAAGTGATACTTAATAAATATGAAATGGTCCGCCGGATAACCTATGTTTGGGACTGACAATAGGTCTTGTTCAAGCTAATGTTTACATGTTGTTTCTTGTGCAATCGGTATAGCGTCTCATGATCTTCATATTAGCCAATGAGATATTGAATTAGGATCTACCGATTAATGTAACTATTATGATCAATATAATTAATGTAATTACGACGATTAAGATGATTATCTTTTCCAGTACTTGTGCCTTTCTGAAGAGTCATGCAATAACATGCACCAATATGCAATATCATATGGCAACACTATTGGCTAATCCTGGAAGTGGCTAGATTGTTTCACTACTTTCATTTGCAGGCTTAATTGAACTATAAATATAAGAAGGGCGTATTGTGCAGTAATCTAGCAAAACCCGATAAAGATTTAGCTCTTTCTTTTTCAAGTAAAGACCATATGGGAGCTACACTGCTATGATTAGGTGAGATCATACCAACTTAGGTAGGGTGTAAGTTGTCTTTTAAAAGACACAAATTCTTCTCGTAATTTTTTGTTGTTACAGCTTTAGTACTATCATACTGTATTATTATTACTACTATGAATTGCTTCTATTGCTATAACTACTAATATAAAATTTCATTTTATTTTTTATGTATGGCTATATCATCATATTATTTATATTTATTAGTTTGGTATTTCACAGCCACATCTGCATATGATATCGGCTTATACTTTCTTAAGAACTAGGTTGGTATTATAATTGGATTATTAAAGGTCAATGCTAAGTTATTAAATAGTCAATATTAAGGTGTACTATGTCTTGTAAGTAAAAAGGCTTCTACTCGGTCTGTTACAAGTTTTAACGAGGAATTTTAATTTTATAGTTAGACTATATATTTTTTCTACTCTTAGCGTTGATTATCTTTGTGCTACTTTCAGCTGTCGTCCAACATATACAAGTTAATAACTACAATACAGATTTAAATGGTCTAAACATCTAATCCTAGCAGTATTAATATTTTCCTACTATAGGTTGTAAAGTTATTTTATTATCATTGGTTTAAAAAGTTAAACCAATAATTAGAGAGGTATTTTTAACGTTGTGTGCTATCCAAACATACACTCGCACTATATTATATTTAATACGCATTTATGTTTCTCAGTGTTACAAGATCATTAACTGCAAATGAACACATAGTTTGGCCGAATTTCTGGCAACAAGCGGTGATGCAATTATCAATCCTATATTAGTTAATTTAATACCGTTATCTAATAAACAAATGGATTTGTCGAAACATAGTATGCGAACATTGACATCAATGAGGAAATTGGGTAATTTGCCATCTAAATGAGGATACAATAGTATTCGAGTATCAAGGTAAGATCAGACAATTCCAGTGGGTCTCTGTGGTCTATCGTGAATTGTCTGATCTTACATAACCGTGAACCATAGAAATACTAAATTACAGTTTTTTTGCATTAATAAAAAATAGAAGCAACATAGAGTTGTTTGTTCACCGAGGTTATTCAGGACAAAATATTATACCTGTTATGACAGTTTATAAGGGCAATATATTACAACTTACTAAACGTACATATATTTAAATATATGCATTCTGTTGTTTTAACATTTAAAAATGATCAAGTGCACCAACAATAATAAAATAACACAACTTCTTGCAATATTAAAAACACTACCTCATTGATTAACCTAAAGTAAAACATTACATGTTTGGTATATTATTTAATGTCTTCAAGAAGCATTATTTTTTTTGCTAAATTGTTTAAGTATTTATAAAAACAATAGTAATAGGACACGAATAATACGAACAACGCAATGTTTTATATGAAAACCTCAAGTTTTTGTGCTATTTTGCCATAAAAATATGAACTGAAACTCACATACCACGTGCTATATAAATACTAACGTTAAAAATATTTACCCGGCATATAGTTGCACAAGATTGGTTAATATTAAGAACAAATAAAGAAAATGCTACAATTAGCGTACCACTAGGAAATTCAGGAAAATACACATTGTTTAATATAAAATAGGTCGAGAAAAGGTTTAGAGGCTGGCCTCCACTCGGATTGTTGATTGCAATCTTAAACTCAATTTATTCATTCAAAAATCGTACTTTGATCACTAAAAGCGCGACAAATAGAATAAACAAACCCACTGCTATACTAATCTAATTTTACTGAAATAAAACTATTTATTTTTAAGTATTGCATCGCTAATTGTCTTATGTGCCCCAACCCCAATTAATTATAGTTGGATAAAACTAAACCATCAAATAGCCCAGTGCAAGGTTAATTACTCAGTAATTCACACAAGTAATAAATAAAAATAAACAAATCCAATTACTAGCGTAATATAAAAACGAATTACCTATCTTACTACAGTTTCCTATACCCTATACAGTTATTCTATTTACAGATTTAAAGTCACGCCATATAAATGGTAGTAAACTGCTCAAGAAATAGACAATCTAAGAACCGCAAAGATACTAACTCCCACCAGTGGCAGTATACAAAATACAATAGGGTGAATATAACTTTGTACGCGCGTAACAAAGCATAGAAATATTAATAAGAGGGAGATAAGGGGAGACAGGATATAGGGTCCCTGCGAGAAGCTGTAGCGAATCATAACAATGCAGAATGAGATGATTGTGATATACAACAATAAGGGCCAGGCTAATCTCCCGCGGAAAATCCTATGTAGATAGACAGGCAGTTAGGTAGGTAGGTAGGTCTATCCATTTATTAAAGACAAATATATACATACTGATAGAGAGCAGTATAAAAGTCAAGTAGAGAGGGAAAGATAACTAGAGTGTCATGTACACAACAGATAATAGTCCTATAAAATATAGAATTTAATGAAAGAATAGAAAGACAGGGTAATATACAATTTGCCCTATCTCAGAATGCTCTATTAATTGAAGAGCATGCCTTGATTTGATCAAAACTTATATCACTAATTGGAAAATATTTAATATCCTGCAATATGTATTTAGAGATTCTAAGAGAATTCTGAAAGTAAGCCTTCATGTGTCGTAAATGTTTCAGTGATTGAATTGTTGTAGTTTAATCTGTCTTCCATAATCTATGGCAAGATATATCGTCAATCAAATAATAGAGTTGAGTGAAATATACAGTACAGGATAGGGGTCAACTGTCTACGAATACAGTCTTCAAAAATTGTATTTTGTTATTAGGATGAGTGTAATACGAATAACCTTGTGGCAATGTATATATATCACTGTGGTAAATAGATGGGTAGAAACATGTCCAGTTGCAACAAAGACAAAACGTTCTCATACTGGATCTGAGTCACTATTTCAATAACCTTAAACATGTAGTAGGACGGGTGGATCACTTAAATTAAAAACACAAGCTAGAGTCTTATCCCACTTGTCATTCAAACACACAAGTCGAGTTATTATTGTCAATTTCAGCTCACGTAGTAAGTATCGCATTCACATTCAGGGTGGCAGCCAACCATTATAAGCACACAATTTAGAATAAAAACTATATAGCCGTTATTCAATATCACTACAGAATCAAGAGTCCCCAATCTGTCTCAAAATGAACATTTTTATACTTTCTAAATATATATCATTCTATATATAGAATTTCAGAACCCAGTACTAATTAATTAGATAAAAATAGCAACGTCTACTTTTCCTATGTTGTATATGTAACTATGTTTGGCACTCGTATAACAAGAGTATCAGTTAAGTTAAATGTACAAGTTGGGGTCTTATCTAGCTTGTTTCTTAATATGATTGATTGTGCAATGCTAAAAAATACATGTAAAAATAATTTGACAGATAGGAAGGAAACAAGATACATTAACAGAGTACTTACCTCGTAACTGGCACATTGATAGGAAAGAATATCATAAGCACACCTGACATCAGTCCACCAATGGCTGTAGTTGCCTCGCTTATGGTTGCCAGGTTCATAGACCATGGCGCTATTGGTGATTGAGTATTGGCTGTCCAACCAAAAGGTAGGTTCTTTCCCCAAACCACCAGCTCTCCACCAGTCAATAAAAACAGCCATAGATGGAGAGTAAACAAACTACGTAAAATAGTAGGCTCTCCTGAAGATCTCTTGGTTAAAGAATCTTGCATCTGATTGGGGCAGAGTAGGATATTAAGACATTATACAAGGAGAAATAAATACAATAAAAATATGAAAATGTTATAAGGAGATAGATGGACGTATTAGTCATAGGATCAATAAGACAAAGAAAAAAAGAAAACGAATAATAAGGTATAATTGGAGAAAGGAAGTCAGGGAGGGAGGGAGAGAACACAAATATTAATGAATAAATAGGTGTGCGCTAAATGATAGGGGGGAGTGGGAAGTTGAAACAAAAATACAGACAATAGTGGTATATCGGTATGTCTTAATACACCAATTATATTTTGTCAGTATTTTTCATTGAATAATCAAGATAATCTTGAAGGTTTGTATATTTGGCATTATAAAGTGTAATAAAAACCAATCGTATATTGGTCTGTTTCTAATAAAATTTTATATTATTAACCTTGCCTTTTCCCCTAATACCTATTATTGCATTGTGGACATCAATGTAGATATATAGGTTGGTCTCTTTCTTTCAGTGATTAATTACCACATTGGTTGGTTTGGCACTACTATATCTCTATACAATATATCTCTTATACACTGTAATTCCCTCTGGATGTCCCTCTATTATCCTCTGGTCTGAATCCTTTACCATCTAGTGTTTGCTCCATGATTGTGATTATTATTATTATTATTATTATTATTATTATTACTATTATTATTAGTATGATTATTATAAGGCAAGCGTTAAATAAAAGAGAAACCAAAATAAAAATAACAGAGTTAACATTAAAGTAGAAGCTGGCTTAAAATTATTGTTAGATTATTTAATTAAATAACATAACGCTAAAGGCATAAAAGACAACCTGTAAAAAATGAAATTAAAAAATGAAAAAGAAAAGAAAGAAATGCATAATATAAAACAGATTAAAGATTAAAGAAATATAGTATAAATGATAATGGTGATAAATATATACAAATACATTAAATAAGGAATAATGTGATATTGTAATAGAACAATAATACCATAATGTAATAATGTAATAATACAATAATTCAAGAAGAAAATATGATAAAAAAACAATAATACAATAATGTGATAATAGAATAAGGTAATAATATAATAGAAAAACAAAGGTCGGAGAGGGAGGAAACATAATAATAAAGAAGTAATTATATATATATATATATATATATACCTATATACCTATATACCTATACATGAAAAGATGCATACCATTATATATTAAAAAGAAATAGAGAACAGCAGCAAAAGATAGAGATATAAACATAGAACATAAAGAGAGTCATACCCCATATCCATGATAAGCAACTAATAGCAAGCCACAGATCGAGGCCACAGAGCCACATGTCACGGCCGAGATAAACAATAAACCAATAGTAATCATTGTAGATAGTATTAATTTAATACAGTTAGTGAGGGAGTATGAGTGGCTGTAGGTGTGCGTGGTTACGTCAGTATGACTGGATGGAGTCGACGTATTTAAAACCTTTTAAATTTTTAACCCTATTTAGCTTAACCATTTAGCTTTCTTTGTAGATACAAACTATGCGCTGATTCCATCTCTAGTTAAAAACTCCATTCTCTACCAATGATTCCACCCTCTCTAGTTCCACTATTAATCCTTTTATGGTAATTATGTGAATAATAAATCGACCGTTATGTTTGTTTGCCTTCCTATGTTTGGCTTTTATAATTGTATTATTTAAAAACATAAAAAGAAGTAGAGTATGAGTATGGGCGTAAGCAATTGTTACACACTACTCACCCAATTAACTGGTGGAGCGGTGATGACAATCTGCCGATCACACCTATAAGAACCAATGAAATACCGTGTATTAAACCAGTTAGAAAGACAGCCAATAGTGTGATGACAACCCAACTACCGAGAAGAGGAGGTAGAGGGGCAGTTGATGTAATAGGCAGAATATCACCTGTGGTTGGTGCATAGATAAATGTAAATGATGCTGTTAGAACTATAATATATTCAAACAGTGTAAGTATATCACACAGACAGATACAATCATTATATTGCATGACTTGAGTGCAATTATCTACCTCGAACGCATGCCCACAGGATTAAAGATGTAATAGGTACCCAGAATAGCATCACGTCCAACGTGGACCAGAATGTTGAACAATTTTCTGTTGATAGCGATTGGTTAGTTAAAACATTTAAAATTAAGACTGCCAATAAGTTGTAAGTCCGAACACGTTCTTCCTATCATAACGTATAACAGATATTACTGTGATGTTTTCAGAGATATAAAAAGATATGACAACATAATATGCAACAAAACAAAAAGAAGTAAAATATTAGTAGTAATAATGAACAACAATCATAAATGCTAGTTTTTTGTTAATATATGTAAATAAGTTCTTTAAAAAATAATTGAAGATGAATATTAATGAAAGGAGGGTGGATAAATTTTGAATTAAAGCATCTTTCACTGCATATTGACACTAGAGTATCAATAATAATAATACATATATAGATAGATAGCAGTACTTAAACACGTAAGCCTGCATGGATATATAAAGACATATCGCCAGAGATGTGTGGGGTGATTATGATAGCATTATTAAATAATAACACAAACTGATAAGGGTATGGCTTACTTCCATTCATCCATCGAATGTGCTGGAGTCCCACAATCATCACAGTAAAGCATGCCGCCAATTGAAAGACCAATAAGCCATAAAACCGCAATAAACGCATGATATTCCCACTATAGTCATGTACCATTTGCACCTGTGCGTTCGGATTGGTTGTTAGGCAACCAATAAAATATATTATTTGCCTTTCCATCCATTCTTGTAGGAAACATGATAAAAAGTGTATTGCTTGACTCTAGGGAAATCAGAATACATCAATATCTATAATGTTGTGGTTGGCTTTATATTTTCTTACACATAATATAATAAAATATGATATAATGTAATAACATAATATACCATCTTATAAATCATTGTAATATAATATAATATACTATACCATCCTGTTTGTCATATTTCCATTCCCCGCATATATCTCCTTTACTTTTGTTATAAAATCTACACTTTGCAGGTACCCATGCCCACTTCCACCTCCACCCCCACCTTTCTCTCACCTCAACCAATACCAACCTCGATGCCACAGTCCGGACTAGACCAGACTCGAACTGTATAAGGGTTTAACGTCGCTCCGCTATTGGAAAATCTGGGATTAGATGCGGTGCATAAAGACACAGGTATTGATGCACTGGCCTGTTTACCATGCACGGTAGTTGATTGGCCCATGCCCGTCTGAATCGCCAGAACTCCTATTATTGGTAAAGATTTAATAGGTAAATTTTAATGAATATGCATAAATAAGCATCTGTGATTGGTGTTTGCCTTTACCATATTAATGAAAATGATTGATTGAATAATATATATATATAATTGATAACATTATATAGTATATATTTTACAACTAGCAATGGTACAATGGAGATCTACCTATCTAAATAATTAGCTGGTGCCTAAACATAAAGTAAACATATATATATACTGCCTACTACTATACAGATCATGCTGTATACATTCCCTTGATATTATATTGTAATTACCTTTTTACACACTTTCCCAAACATCCCTCTCTTATACAGGTGCCCGCTTTTTCTTGCTCATTCATTTTCCTTTTCATTACAGCATTCTACTGCTTTACAAAATAATTACATATAACAGTTATATATTTCTTTCTATACTATCCCATCTTTCTCTCCTGGTTAATTGTTTTCGTTCTTATCATTTGTATCTAGGTTCAGCCTTTATTTACATACCACATATCTATAATAGTTTACATAATATCACAGGATAAATATCATAACAAAAGGTAATATGCGAGTATACAGCATAACTATAATTAATTATAATTAGTTACTTAACATATATACATCACATACAAACTTATATGGTTGTCACGCGATATATACTGAAAGTCTAACCTATGCCATCAACATCATTAAGGAACACCAATTAAAAGACCTTTATAAGCATTTAATTACCTACTATAAATCTATAATTAAACGTGATTTTATCCTTATATCATATATGTTTTGAGATTTTAATTTACCCACCTCTCTTCTTACAATTGGATAGTGAAATCGTAACCATCTGACCGTAAATACAATCTGTTAAAACCCCGGGGTGAAACATAATTGATACTGGATGATTATTGGCAGGCTTTTTGTAGTATCCTTCCCCTGTGTGCATGGTTTTGGACCAATGGGTAGGCACAGATTAACAGAAAGACAATGGGATGTTATCTAGCCACATAGCATCTTTTCTTCCGGCCTTCCCTCCCTCTGTCTCCCTTCCTCTACAACATGCATCAAGGTTGTTCTGTTTGTTATATATACTAATATACGTTTATAAGTCATTCATCTTTAGTTATCTCCTACGTCTTTATTATATTAATGAAACTTTTCTCTGTCCCAACCAATGGTCTTATTATATTATGATCCCTTGCCCGCCTCTCTTCCATGCAACCAATAATATAAAAAAGCAACTTTTTCCATAGCAGCCCACTCACAAGGTAGTATAGTGCCTTACCTGTTAATGGTAAGGGCCAGGAAATACTGGCATCCCATTGGTTATTGATCTCAGTCGTGGTCTGGTCGGCTATAATAAACCCTAGTGGTGGTTTGAATTTTAATGAGTACGGGCTCCATTCGATGGCGGAAATTAAAACGTAATAAATATGGTTATATTATATTTAGTTTTGGTTTTATACTATAGTACTATAGTATATATACTTGTATGGTGTATATCATTATATCATATATTATATCTATATTATGTGTAGTTCCACCATATAGAATATATATATAGTTGCAAGTGTAACATGTACTATATACAAGTATGCCATATAGTATATTTATCTGTATGTTATATCATGTATGGATTAATCTTATCTATATAATCTATTACCTATCTTGCCCATCCATATCATATCATATTTCCCTTTTTCCTTTTAAGTATTATCACCAAATCTCGCTATACTGCGTCTTACTCTTGTTTATTGGACTACCAGTCTATTGCATTTCTATAGTTAGCATGAACCTATGAAAACATTGGTTATAAATAGAAAGCAATAGTTAAATTTCATTGATTAGCTTTGAGACAAAAAGCAATCCGAATCGCTTCGCTTATATACGATATTTGATTAGTCAATGGCAATTCTTATATAGCATGATAGGACCAGTATATAATATTCACATCACAGAACTGCACCTAACTGTTATAGGATTACTATCATGCTCTTATTAATAATAATATAATAGACGATATTACGTTACCTGGACTGGCAGCAGTATTATAGGGCAATGGTACTACTCCATTTTCATTGGCTATTATTAACCAAGCAGTTACTCCTAACAACCTTTCTTTCCTTTCTCCACTAGCTATGATTGCGTGTAGGGGCCTCCCACCATTACTGTCACTTTCATCTGGTAAATCTGTAACATCAAAAATATCACGGGTGATATGAGGGTTAGTGTAGTAGGATATAAGGGTTATAGATGTATTGTAGTAAGAGATAAGAGGTATGGGTGTAGTGTAGTAGGAAAGAAAGGGTATAATTGTATTGTAGTAAGAGATAAAATGTATAGGTGTGTTTTAGTAGCAGATAAGAGGTGTAGGTTATTGTAATGGAAGATAAAAAATATAAGTGTCTTGTAAGGAGTTGCTTTATCCTAACCAAACTGTGATGTTCCTTTTGTACCATATTCTATTAAACTTGATGAAGCACTCAGGGGATGTGAAAATTAGTTTCATATGCAATCTACTATGGTTTGAACAAACATACAGTATTCCATGCAAAAGAAATATATATTAAATAGATGTGTATGTGAAGTTATCGTCATCAGTTTCTAGAAAATATTCCAAGTTGCTCAGTACCAGGGAAGCAAAGCAACGGTAGGTGTGTAGTTGTTTCCTGTTCGTTTTTTTAAAACATTTTTAATGATAATGATAGTATCTATGTAGGATAATAAGGGACACAAATGAGAGTGATACAAGAAAGTAGAGATCGTAATAATTGGAATAGTAATGATGATAAATATAAATATAAGGTATATAAAAGGTGTTTTGTTAGAGAGAGGCAAAACAGAAAAGGAAATGAGAAGTCAATTACAGCCCAATAAACGTATAGCATTAATATATATATATATACCCATCATATCCTTAAATGTGTCACGTGAATAAGGTAAGGTCGAAATTTGTATGTTCGCCACCTCAATAGAGTCGGGTAAACATTCGTTCTCTTTTAAAGTGTTTAATAGGCAGGAATATACAGTCACAGCCTCAGTTGAGAGAAGGTTCAAGGTTGTGTTTTCTGGTGGGTTGGAGGGGTATAATGTTAAAGAGGGTAAATTGATTCAACATTTGAAATCATATGATAAGTAGAATTTCAATACAATAGAATAATTATTGGGAAATGAACATTTTTAGTAGTAAAATTAAAAACAAAAGAATAGAAAAAATTCCATACAACTCGTATTTTGTTTAAAAAATCTTAGTTTTGTATAAAACGTGCAATTCGGTTGGGAAATTTGTTGGGTGCAAACAGAAGGAAGGAAAAAAAGAAAGGGAGAGATTGAAAGTGTGTGAGAGAAAGAAAGAAATGAATGATTGGTAATCAGAGATAAGCAAAGACTAAAAAAAAAAAGTAATGATAGTTAGAAAATGCTGTTGTGATTGCTATATTTAAAAAGAAATGTAATTGTGGTGAGAAAATGACAAAGGGAGAAGGGATAAGAAGATGGAAGTGTAAGGGAATAAAGTAGTTGAAAAAACTAAATAAAGAAATCAACAACAAGAAATGATTCTACAAATATTATTTCATTGAATAGAGATAGTAACCTACACAGTATGGTTGAAATATTATAGTCTAAACTAAATGGTAAATTAAGGATAGTGTACTAATAATCAGGAGTTAATTAACTGACTAGTAATAATATTATCAAGTAATCTATACAGAGTATACTTCATGTAAAAATCATAAAAGGGTCTTGTTTATTGTTTTCTACAGTTTCACTGAATAAAGTTCTTTTTCCCCAATTACAATTCTCTATTTACAATGAAACCGATCATTCATAATACAATGTCATAATAACAACACCATCGTAAGATAACAACTATAACCCAGCAAGAAAATACTTACAACACAGTCAGATAACAACCATAACACAATGAAATAATAACTATAACGCATTAAAAAATAAATATGACAATAACATGGTAGCTACAACATAATAAAACAATAAATGTAAAACTGGGAGAAAATAAGTACACAATCTAAACTTAGCAAGCTTGACTAACCATTTGACATCGGCCATACCCATGCCATTGGCTTTCCATTCTTTAAGTTATAATCTGCCAATCGACCTCCAGTGATGCCTTTTCCCTTCATAATATTGTACTTAGATGGGATAGATGTCATTGACCTCTGGGGGTTCAACCAATCTCTTAAAACAGCCGATCGGTCTTCAAGATTTTTTAATGGGCGTCCAGTGATTGGATCTAGCATGGCATATAGAACTCGAGTTAATCCAATAACTACCTGTGGAGTAATGACAATAAGTAGGTATATATATATATATGAGGGACTGGGACAGATTGATATGCGATAATGCTGGCTTTTATTTAAACTGTCCTATACATGGGAGTGATTTTGAGCAAATACATTTGAAGCTATACAAGTAGAAATAAAGGAGTGTAAATGCATTGGAAAAAATATAAAATAAAAAGTAATAATAGATGCTACCAAATGATAAAAAAACAATCTGATATTTATATAGAAAAGAAAAGAAAAAGAAAAGAAAAAGAAAACCAAATCCAAATTTAAGCAATCTAGATTAAAGGTAGGCTATAGCTATAAATTATAATGTATAGTTTATATTATATTATATTATATTATATAGGTATAGGTATAGGTATAGGTATAGTTATAGTTACAGATTCTAGCCTGCAGTGATCAAGACGAGTATATAAACAAGTATATTACCTGTTTACACCACACCATGGCCCTATGGTCTGTACTAAGCAATACACCAGATATAGCGGTAGTAGAAGCACAATATTCGGCCATATTATCCCCCTCTGTTGCTATGCATGTAAGGTCCGTTCGCACGATTTCGTCCCTGGCACTCCCCCCTAAGGCAGCTAATGTAAATTTGGGTCTATCAGCTCGCCCTGTGTTAATTGGTGCATTGTTATGTATTAGGGTCCTTGAACTTGGTGAATTTATTTTTAATTCTCTAATTGTCGTTCAATGTAATAAAAATATTGTAATTCTGTGCCAATGGTTCAACATTATCTTTATCATTCATATAACACTATTTTAATGCTTAAATGTTATTGGGAAAATCTGTTCTCGTCAACCAATAACAACGCCAGGCTAAAAAACAGACTAAGGTTAGTAAGAAAGATATTAATGATTAATCAGCCATAGCCATTAGGCAATAACTATATATCCTGTCGGCACGTGTTTTGTACAGAAAGGATGATAGAAGCAAAGAAATAGAACATGTACATATACAATATATACATATATACATACAGACATACTCATGAATCCTTTCCATGCAGCATTCACACTGTAATAAAACTCGGCCAAATAAGGGTCCAATACTACCACAGGCTGGTGTGGTGTTGCCATGGTAACAAGACCTATTATTTTCGAATGATCAAATCCATCCAAAGTAAGCAGTCCTTTTATCACCATTCCTCCAATGGAATGTCCAATAAGAACTACGGATGTATTTGTTGACCTCTCCTGTTGGTCGTACATCGACAATATATGGTGTACTGTATGATTCAAAAAGTCAACTTGGGCCCATAGAGTTCCCCCATGAATGCCTGATAGCTCTTCGTTGTAATCCACTATAGGGATAGTATAGAGACAGTATAGGGTAGGGCAGGGATAGTATAAAAATAGTATAGGGTAGGGTAAGGATAGTATAAGGTAGGGTAGAGATAGTCAAAAGATAGTATAGGGATAGTATAGGGATAGTCTAAGGTAGGGAAGGATAGGGTAGGGTAGGTTAGGTTAGGTTAGAGTAGGGTAGGGTAGGGTAGGGTAGTTATTGTCAGGCCATTATATTGTAGTTACACATATTAGTTTTCATTGCCCTTTAACCTAATCATCTACCTATTCAAATCTATATTTTTTAAAACATTAATAATTATCTACTACTTGTCCTTCTGTCTCTTTCTCTTTCTCTTGCTGTTTTTCTTTTATGTCTTGTAACACAATATAATGACAGGTACAAAGCATATTGCTTGTTCTTTTCAATTCATGTTAATAATATTCTTATGCCTCCTTGTCACTTTTTCCCATTTAATTGGATACCATCCTATCCTCCATTATCATTTCCCTAGAGAAACTATAGTTAATAAATCAACGTTAAGCATATTTAACTCCACCTGTACTATCTTCAGTCATCCTATAGAAACAGAGGAAGGGAATAGGGTGCCCAACCAAACACCAGATAGCAAAGGAAAAGGTGGTAGGAGACTAGCTATATTAATATACAAGAGAAGCAATAGAGGGCAACGTGCCATGGAGTAGAGTGTCTATATGATACGACAACAGTATTAACATTTACACCAATCTAATATCCTAATCGGGATACTATCAAAAAATATAGGAGAGTATGACGGACAAGAATTCCAACAGCACCTAAAGAAAAAAAGAACAATACATATACATCTATTGCGTTTACTCTCTCCCTCTCACCCCGTATCCATTTTTTTGAGCTACAGAACGCAACATATACAGCATATTTTAATTATTCATTTGCAATGTACTCCTAAAATTCCTTTTAACAATATGCTCTGTCCATTTGACCGAGAGATTTAAAACATGCCTGTTATTATACTGGTTTTAATAATAGCTAATAATGTTTATATTGCGTTTATGGTAATTCCTATTCTGTGCAACAACCAGGCTTATTTAAAATATAATAACTCTACATGGGTATTTTATAATCGTTCAGGATATTGGTTTATTAACAATTAAGTGTGTTATAGGAGGATAAGCACATGTCATTATGACGTCTACTGCTAGATTTAGCTCCTACTTTTCCCGTTAAACGGCCACCAAAATAGTATTTTCAATTGTAATGAATGTCAAACAAATATTCTGTAGCAATATATATGGCAGTAAACAGATAAGTAGAAACATGCTGAGCTTCAACCAAAGGCAAGCAAGTACAGTATAGTGTAGTGTAGTATATTATAGTATAGTATGGTATAGCATTTAGTATATGAAACTGCCAATTATTCTAGCTAGATGGATATGATCGGAGCTATCTCTTAATGGTATACTAACTGAAGCCTGGTTCAAGACAACAACTGAAAAGATACTAGGCATTATTAGCATTACAATCACAATTAGTCCCATTATATAACTCTCATTATAAAGGTCTCTTGGTAGTATACAAAATGTATTGTACACTTTTATATCACCTTTTCTAAAGTTAGCAATACAGTACTTCATTTATGTTAAAACATTTATACCTGTTTAGTTATTCAAAGCCTAGCAGTAATGTCATATTGTAGTATGTCACTATATATATATGGACATCTGTCACGCACGCACTCAATTATTCTCCCTTATCATTCTCCTGTCCAATCCTTTCTTTTACTTAGAAATCACAATATATACAACGACCTTCCTACTATTCAAGCATATCTCACGGATTATTTTCTCTTTTATAGTAACACTAGAGTATAATAACAGCCTATTTATATATAATACTATTAATAACCGCATTTTATCTCTTATACAATGGGGACTACATGCCATTAACCACAACAACATAGAACATAAATACACAACTTGCAATAGGCAAGTGTAGACGTAGTTAAATCTACATGCAACTAGTGTGCGTGTAACATCACACAGGAGCTACTATATATATGCTTCTCCCCTTTATACATTAATAGTAACTATAGCAAGCACGTTCTCTTCGTGTTTCCTCCTTTCTTACACATTAAACAACTCAGCATCACATCGCTCTCCCTTTCACACACCTGCAAAATAATCCAAGTGATGTCCTTTTCTCTGTGCCATTTGTAAGGATACTGAGGCTAGAGATCTCATCTGCTTGTAGCTCCCTGAACTACCTGGTACAAATATCACTGGAACCCCTGTAAACTGCACCTCCCTCTTGTTATGTGGCACTTTTATACTATATTCTCTCCTACACTATACTATCTTCTACACTATACTCTCTCCTACATTATACTCTCTCCTACACCATACTCTCTCTTAGGCTATATTATCTCTTACATTATACTCTCACTTACACTATACTCTCTTCTATACTATACTCTCTCCTGAACCATAATCTCTCCTAAACTATACTCTCCCCTACACTATACCCTCTCCTACACTATACTCTCTCTTGTATTATACTCTATCCCATAATATGCTCTCTCCTATATTAAAACGTCTTACACTCTATTATCCATATACCAGCAAACGATATATTAAAGACATAAAGGTAATATGTCGGTACACAAGAAATAAAAAGAGGAGAAACTAAAAAAGAAAGAATAGAACACCTCTAAACTATGAACTGATTGTAGATAATGGGATAATGTTGTCACACTTTTCCCATGGAATTAAAACTATAAATGTGATATAGAATATAATTATATGGAATTAAAAATTACCTTGGTAGGGAGAGTTTGTTGACCATAATCGCTCTCAACATAGTAATATAATTTATACTTCTGGTGTACAGGAAACATGGGAACATCTAGGTACTGAGGGTAGGTGATAAAGGAAAATTGAGTCACAAATATTAAATATTATGTGTGGAGATATAGTCTCCTTGTATAACATGCATGTTCAGAGCTACTATAATTGAGAGAATTAAGCTTTAAGCTTGTACCTTTCTCTATGTCAACCTCAATCGAATCACCTCTATTCTACTCTGTCTCTTTCTTTCTTTCTTTCTTTCTTTCTTTCTTTCTTTCTTTCTTTCTTTCTTTGTCAATGCTTCCTACTTTTTCCTCTATATTCTTTTCTTAGTTTCAATTTCACTTTTTATCCCTTAAATTTACCGTATATAATACTCCGATTTTATACCTTTTATACTAGTAGGTGTTTTATGGGTCCATATACAGTCCTAACCCCTTCTTAGCTCTAGTTATTTAGAGGTGCATAATGCACATTTTTGACTCCATTCTAACCTAGTTGACACATAACTCAATGATCTTTCACGATAACTTCATTCTTTTCTTGCCAATAACTACAACTTCCTTTTAGGATTTACACCATCAATCACTCCATACCTCTATTTCTCCGTACATGTAAGTCATCTTGCAGTAATTCAACTCAAACCTGTTGCCTAGCCAGGTTAATAGGCCAACTCCAAGGAACATGATGCAAAGCACCGTCACTAAGAGGAAACGCGAGCACCTCCACCAATCCATTATAATAGAGGAATCTACACAGACTCTTTTCTAAATATAAATAACTATAAGCATACCCTTTACTCTAATTATCTGGGAACTACTGATGCGACAGATAGATAAGAACAAGAGGTAGGGTGTGTAATATTATTGTGCATTTCAGATTTTTTTCACTCAATAGCTGTAGTTATGCAAAAAAGTCTATATTTAGGTATATAGCTGTTATTGTAGTATATTGGCACTAGATTATGTTATATAAACCAATTGAATTGGTGTCTTTGTTGTTATTATAACTAGGAAGAGAATTCGATTATTTTGTAGCCCGCTCATTTTAACAAAACAACCAATTATGCTTAAATTCCTGATGCAGATCTAGCCAATAATCTTTACCATATGTACAACGGATAAATTATCTGGCCAATACCTGTCGGGTGTGGCAACCAATCAATTGGTACTTGTTAAATCGGTGCCTTTCAGGCCAATCTGAATATATTATTTTACCATTACTAACCTTATTTCGAGGTTGTATTGATAACTCCATGGACAGATAGTTATTCAATAAAAAATAAAAAATTCTCAAGCGAGTGATCATAATTAATTATGTCAACGATCAATGCTTACTACCAAGTGTGGTCTCTCTTAGACCTAATTGTCTATATTTTTTTAAAAAAAATTGTTTATTTAATAATGTCATAATAAATAAAACTCATGTCATTATTGTTATTATTTTTTTGTTCGACGTTGAGCCTAGTTTTTATAACTAGTCCAGCAGATTATACACTTATTTGATTTATTGTTTTACAGTTTTCTATGATCGTCAATACACTGAGCATATTGATTGCTTCACAAAAATTATCCTGGGAACGGTGACAAATATTCACTGATTTCTGATTGGTCTGTTTAATATGACGCTTTATAGACTAATCGAAAACCATCCTTCCATTCACTTATTGGATGAAATAATATATATACCATTAGAAACGAGCGAATAACCGATAGGGATAGAAAGCGCTATTGCAGTTCTTATAATTTGATTCGCTATAAATCATCCCATATGTAACGATTCTGTATTTTTCATTGGTCAAGAAAAGGGTATAAATTGTGATTTAATAGTTGCACTTCACCAGTGAGAACTAATAGAACTATCAACATAGTGGTGCAAAATCACATTGTTTGGTCATTTTTAATATTATCTTCTACTGTGTTTTTTTAGTTAAGGGAACAAATTATCATTGATACTCTCCGCTCTATATTATCACAGGTTTGAGTGAAAGAAAACACAATGGTAAAGTGTTATTCTTTCCTTTTGGTCCTGTGGCTTGCAATTAGCCTTAAGGCTGTAGTCATACCTGATAGTCCTAAAGCAATAACCCAACGTTTAGCCACGTTAGTGCTGTATAAAGAAAAGACGGATCTGGTTCTTGTTCGGAATATTCTTGACGGCTATGCTACTATTTATAAGGTATATGTTTCTTGGGAACAGGGAAAGAGGGCTATATGTGCATGCATTTTTGCTTGCATTTCGATTGGATCTCCTACTTTTCTGTTGATTGTGCTAGGCATTTATGTGTGCATCTGTGTTTTATAGAAACACATTCTGCATATTAAAATGATAATATATGTTTCCATAAGTGTACTTATCTTAGGTATGGTTATGCAATTGTGTATTCTTCTAATTGTCTATAATGAGCATTTCTCTCCATTTTACACTGGTTTTCTCTTTTCCTTTACCATAATAAAGACATTTGTCATTATAAATTTGATTATAATCATCTCTACGGGCTTTTTCTTTTATTATCTTGATTATTAGCGGTTTTTCAGGTTTCCATTATGCTATAATAAATATAACTTAGTAGCTTAGTAGTAATGTTTCCTATCCGATACCATCACACTGTATATAACTCAAATAAATTGAATTATATTGTGCTACATTATATTGTATTGTATTGTATTTTTTTTTTT